>JBBPKG010000597.1:0-16690 GCA_038089115.1 Fistulinella cinereoalba | reverse complement strand
AATCCCTTCCTTTTGAGTGAATCCCCAGACAACAATCTGGACCTTATAATGCTTGACATTTCTGTTTTGATTGCATTTGATCCAGAATACAGGCTTTGATGTGATTGGAGTTACTCCAGAGAGAATGAGAACCATCTCATAAATGTTGTTTGTGGCTAGACTCCATGATGAGTTCCTCTTTGACTGCAGATTTTCATAGGTCAGCATCTGGACATGTGTGTTATGACTTCTGGTCATGTGACAGGTCACATGCTTTTGATCTTATCTTATCTGTGATAAGATAATGCTTATTGGATTAGATTGCATCTAATCTACTATTGCAACTGAAAAGAGTTGCTGACTACAAGGCAAAAACTAGACCCTGGATAGAGTGTAGCTGAGCTTTGGCTGACCTCAAATAAAGATAGAATTTGAGGACAACCAAGATGGAGAACCATTGAGGTTGGAGCTCTATCTTATATAGGCATGGAGCTAGGTACGCATATTTACATGTGGTCTGTGTGTGAAATAAATAAGGAAAAAGAAGAACATAACACCATAGGGTAGGGCATAGGGTATGGGTCAAGGGTTGTGACATCATAAGTCTAGAATTGTGATGTTATCGTAACGTTGTGATAAAGTCATAAAAAACTGCCTGGGTTCAATCTAGAATAGAACAATGGCTGTGAGGACTAGACTCAGTCTAGGTGCTGCACAGTGTAGCGACCGAACTTGAGTCGCAACGTCCAAAGCAAAAGCGAAGGATAAGTGCTAATGCAATGAGAAAGACAAGTCCCTTAAGTGGTACTCAAGAGAGTTGCTGAGAAATGGCCAGCCCTATGAAGGTTTTAGGGATAACCAAGATGGGGAACCATCGAGGTTAGTGCCTGTATATTTATACGGAAAGCATGTTTGTACATGATTGGCACATGGTCTGTGCGTAAATACGAGAAAGGAAAGTAAGAGATAAGAGAACATAACGCCATAGGTTAAATAAAAAGTGGTACGACTGTGGGCATAGGGTTAATAGATAAGGGTCGTGACGTCATCGTGATGTCATAGGGTCTAGCCCATGATGTCATAAAGAACCGTCTAGGTTCGGTCTAGAATAGAACAAAGGCTGTGACGCTCTAGGCATGCACAGGTTAGAAGTCTGAAAGATTAGATAGTCGGATCTCGGATCTAGCCGAGATAAGATAAGATAACCGGAACTTGCCGGATAAGATAAGATCAAAAGATAAGATAAAAAGTGTCAGTGGAAAACGTTGAAGTCCGTTAAAGTGTATGGGCAAATACCGGTGCCCGTTTCACACAGGTTAGAAGATAAGGTCAGATCTCAGATCTGGCTGAGATAAGATAAGATCTCTAGTACTTGCCAGATAAGATAAGATAAAAGATTAGATAAGAAAGTTGAAGGAAAAACATTGAAGTCCATTAAATGTGTGGGCAAATACCTGTGCCCATTTCACCACCCCCCTTCTATGGATCGAATTTCAGATGATCTCTGAAAAGCAGGCTGTGTGGCCATACATGTGGCCAGTATTTGACTGATGTGACTTGCATGTTGGGGTCCCCCCTTTCTGAAGGTGGGTTGAAAACGAGGTCTTGAAGTGCTCGTGCTCCGGTAGACTTGAATCTGGCGTCCCCTCTACTCATCTCCAGTAGTTCCAGAACCTCCATTAACATAGAGTTCAAGACATGTTTGATAAGTAGTTGAGCGATTCTATCACCCACTTTGATGGTGAAGGCTTTCTTGCCATTGTTGACAAGAACCACTTTGAGGTCTCTACAGTAGTTGGAATCGATGACACTGGCAGCTATGTCAATGCTGCTCTTCACAGATAACCCCAATCTAGGGGCAATATGACCGTAGGTTCTGCTAGGGAGTGCGATCTGTATGTTTGTGTTTATGGGCAATCTATACCCTGATTGGATGAGCACATCTTCACTTGTGTAGAGGTCATAACCCGTGGCGAAAGCCATGCCTCTGGTGGGTTCCTTCACACTAGGTGAAGATCTTTTAAATGGGAGTGTCTGGGTACCTTTTTTCCCAGGGAAAACCTGTGATAGCACAACCGTTGTCAGCTCTTCTGGATATGGCTGGAACAAGCCAAATTGGTCTACAAACTCCATCCATCAGAGTGCATGTGGATCTCATTCATGGAATTCTGCTATATGTAGCATTAGCGGTGTTCCAAAGGTTCTTTTTCGGTTTCCATGTCTGATCTTCTATTTCCCATCTAGCCCAGTGGATGAGATACTCAACCGACCATCCTTTGCATCTAGCTTTGACGATGTGGTCAACTTCAAATTTGGCATCACCTTCATCTGTCATGGTGCATGCCAGAGGTTTAAATAGGGGTTGCCTGAATAAGGGCTCTTCATATGGCTTCACATGTGAAACATTCACAACTGGATGAATCTTCATATTGCATGGAAGTGTGAGGTGAACTGCGTTGTCACTGACCTGCTTTTTGATTTTGTACAGACCAATGAACCATTCTGTTATCTTCTTTGAACTTCTGCCTTCTAGGCAAAGGTTCATTGTGGAAAGCAATACAAGGTCTCCAACTGAGTATGTGGGTGCTTCTGAGTGGCATTTGTCTGCTTGCTTCTTCATTCTTTCCCTTGCTTCTTCGAGGTTCTGAGCCATCTGCTCAAGGGTTTTGCTGACTTCTTTGGCTAAGTCATCCATTGCTGATGCCTGTGAAACTCCTGGTTCTATGCCCATGCAAGGTTGGTAGGTCAGCATTATCGCAAACAGACTCTTCTTCATCGTGCTTTGCTGCTTCGTGTTGTAGCTGAATTGCACCAAAGGCAACCAATCTACCCAGTCTTCTTGTCACTTAGCGATGTATAGTTTAAGATATTGCTGCAGATCTCTGTTGATCTGCTCTGTCTGCCCGTCTGTCTGCAGGTGATATGCTGTGGAGAGCTGCTACTTAACTCCTAATTGATCACATAGTGATTTCAATACTTTAGAGGCAAATTGTGGTCCTCAATCCATTATAAGGGTCCGCAGTAGCCTATGTGCCATCCAGACATGTGTGAGGAACAGGTTCACTGTTTCCACTGCATCTATCTTCTTCATGCAGAGAATGAACACTATCTCTTTTGAGAATCTGTCGACGACAACCAAAATGCTGTCGAAGTTGTGAGATACTGGGAGATCCGTGATGAAATCTGCAGTGATATCCTGCCATGGTCCTCCAAGTACCGGTAGTGGCTTCAGAGTTCTGGCAGGGCTTTATTCGTTGGCTTTATCCACTGACATCTGTCACACTTTGTGATGTACTTCTTTACTTCTACAGCCATCCAAGGCCATTTGTAGTGTCTTCTGATGAGCTCGAGCATCTTCTCAGCTCTGGGGTGTCCAGCAACCAGCATGTCATGATGTTTCATCATCACCAACATCCTCAGGTCTTCTTCATCCAGTACATATGTTCGTCCTTCTTTTACTAACATTCCCTCTATTGTCTCTCCATATCCATCCATGTTCAGCTTGATTACTTCTGACTCTTTTAGCTTTAGTATCCTGCCTTCTATTTTTCTTCTTATTTTGTCTCCATCATCCTTCAATGAGATCGTACTTCTGATCTTGTTTGGGGTTATGATGAGAACTCCTTTGTTATCATCTTCTATTCCTTCTGTGTGATCTTCTCTCCTAGAGAGGGCATCCGCTCGGCCCATTGTATGGCCTGGCTTGTGTCTCCAAACCAGATTGAAGCACAATAAGTATTGCACCCAATGTGCCTGTCTTCTGTTGAGGTCCCGCCTCATCATGAACCATTGGAGGTTTTGGTGGTTGTTCCAGACCTTGAACTCCTTGGCTCCTTCTAGATAATGTCGCCATGCTTCTAGGCAATGTATCACTGATAGCATTTCCTTATCAGCGACAGGGTAGTTTCTCTCTGGCTCTGACATAGAGTGAAAGTAATATGCGACTAGGTGCCATTCGGCCCCCTGTTTCATTGACAACATGCCTCCTGTGGCATAGTTGAATGTGTCTGCTTCTAACTGAAATTCTCTGTTGTTATCTGGGTATGTGAGGATGGGGGCTTTGATAAACCTCTTCTTCAATTTGTCAAATGCTGCCTGTTGTGGTGCTTCCCATCAGAATTCAGCTGTGTCCTTCTTCAGAAGATTGTTCATTGGCCTAGCTAGCCAGGTGTAATCTTTGATGAAACATCTGTAGAAGTTGGTGAGCCCAAGGAAACTTCTAACTCCTTTCACTGTCTTTGGTGTGGGCCATTCTAGAATCACATGGACCTTGGCTTTGTCCATCATGATCCCCTTCTGGTTTACAACCATCCCTAGGAAGTCGACTTCTGTTATGGAAAAGGTGCACTTCTCCGGTTTCACGAAAAGGTTGTTTTCTTCTAACCTTCTCAGAACTTCTAGCATGATCTTCCATCTTGGTGAAGATAAGAAGGTCGTCCATGTATATGACAACCACGTTGTCCATATCGGCAAAGATCTCGTTCATCATTGCCTAGAATGTTGCAGGTGAGTTGCATAAGCCAAAGAACATAACCAGTGGTTCAAAGGCCCCTCTAAAGCATACAAACGCTGCCTTCCATTCATCTCCTTTTTTGATCTGAATGTTCTTATAACCCCATCTGAGGTCCATCTTTGTGAACAACTTGGCTCCTTTGAGCTTGTTGACCAGCTGCGAGATTAGTGGCAGTGGGTAGTTGTTCTTCACTGTGTGTTCATTGAGGTAGTGGTAGTCCTATACCATCCTCTTATTGCCAGTCTTCTTTGGCACAAAAAACACTGGTGACGTCTGTGGTGATTTGCTGGGTCAGATGTATCCCTTTCTTAGCTGTTCATCTATGAACACCGTAACTTCCTTCTATTCTTTGGCACTCAGTGGAATAATGCGCCCCTTCTTGGGCTTGGATGTGTCCTTGAGATCTATCCCATGATCCCATGGCTTCTGCAGTGGCATCCTCTCACTATCTCCTTTTGAAAAGACCTTCGCAAACTTGTGATATTGCTTAGGCATGAGTTCTTCTAGTGTCATGTTGACCTTCTTGTCAATCTTCTCGATAGCTGTGCGTGCATAGTATGCATCCCATGCATCTTTCTGTTCTTCTTCTTCCATGGCGGCAATATGCACTCCCCTGTCTTGTAGCATGAGGCAGCTTCACAGACATTGTGTCATCTTGACCGTGCCTTCTCGCCAGTCTATCTCTGGGTTATGCTTCTTTAACTAGCTATACCTGACAATGAGGGAGTTCTTTCCCAAGTCAGTGACTTCTGCGATCACCTTCTCTCAATGACCTAGATAGTCCATTAGTAACTCCACTGTGTGAGTAATACTTCTGGCGCTGTTCTTTGTGCTGTTCACATTGAACATGGGAATTGGTCATGGTAACTCCTTGAGTTCCCAACCTTGCTTCTCGACCCATCTTCGATCGATGGAGACTTTGTTTGCTCCACTGTCTAGGAGTGCTTCTATCTTCTTCAAGTTTTTCTTGGCATTTGAAGGAGCCACCTGTAGCATTAGTAATATCTCCCACTTATGGGAGCAACTTCTCATAAATATGCTATTGGCATTGTACAGCCCTGGCCACACCCCTCTAGGGTCATCTCTTGGCACTCGTCAGCTGTTACACCTTCGATTTCTAAAGATGTAAGTACATCAAAATAATTAGTCCTACATGACATGTATCTGTAAATGTCAGATGTAGCGCTGTCACCCAGTTTGATCAGGCCGCCTTCTCTTTTCCCTTCTTGTCCTGGCTCCACTTCTTGTACTTCTTGCAGAAATATTGTTCTAGCTGACTCTGGGACATTCTGCAGATATCAGCAAAGGGATCCAAGCCCATTGTCTGTGTGGATTCCTCAGCTTCTTCTTTGTCTGTCGAGTCAGCTACTTCTGCTGCTTGCATGTTTCAAAAGCCTCCCTTGGAGCACTTCCTCTTGTGTTTGCCCCTGAGCCATTTGCACTCAGGGCAGGGCTTCTTTAGACTTCTGCAATCCTTTGTGAAGTGGCCTTCTTTGCCACAGTTGTAACATGCACCACTTGTGGCACTGTCAAACATCTTCTTTTCAGAGGTCTTCTTACCTCCCTTCTAAGCCGAGCCCTTCTGATTGGCCCATGCTCTGTGAGATTTCTTGGTGCTTTTATCATCATCCCAGGACATTGTGCCCATGTTGATACGGAATGCTTCTTGCACCTTTGCTATGGTGCGTGCCACTTCTATCATCTCCTTTGTCATCATTCTTCAGAGGTTTTGTCGATAGATTTCTTCGATGATCTGCTTCTTCAGACTGCTCTCCAACATCATTACTCCCATTCTATCACCTGGGTTCATCTGGGTGTAGAGCTTCATCCATTCGGCCAGGAATGTGTCGATGTCCCTCATGCCTTGCTTGCATTTCCTGAGTTGCTTCATGGCCTAGTCTTCCTGAAGTACTGGATGGAAAAGATCCTCAATGATTCCTTTGAACTTGGTCCATGTCATGTACCCCTACATCTCGTTGTGGAGCTTCCTGAGCTCATTTAGGGCGTAGTTCCCTCCTTTCATTCCCTTCAATCGGGAGGGGATGGTAAACACCCATGGTTTGAACTTTGAATACCAGGTGGTGCTGTTTCCTTGGGTGAACGAGAACAGCTTCTCGTTGCAGTCTAGGTAGGATTGCATTTTAATCCACCATTCTTCAAATTCGGCCTTCCTGCCATAATAGAACCCTGGCTTGTGGAAGATTTCAACTTTCAATTCTCCTAACAGCCCAGGGTATTCTCTCTGCATTGTTTGGCCCTCGTTGGCCCAGGTGTAGAGTCATAGTATTTCTCTGGCCCGCTCCTCAGCCTCTTGCGCTTTCTCTTGTGCATCCACAAGTTGTGCTTCCATGACTCTCATGGCTTGCTCTCCTAAGTCCCATGCTTCTTGTAGTCTCGTGATGGCTTCCAATTGTGTGTTGAATAGTTGGGCCATATGGGCAATTCTCTCTGAGTCGCTCATCATCTCCTAGTCCTATATCTGACCAGAGGAAGTCATTTTCTATTACCAGAAGAGGGGGTACTTGTCTAATAGCAGCCCCAATGGTGGTTATAAATCAGATAGAAGAGAGGGTAAAAATTTGTGATAGGGATGGGGTCGTTACTGCATTGATATTGACTGATGGAGGTGATGTATCTCTTTGGTGACTGACGGCTGTTATATGGCTGTAAGTAGGGCATTTGGAGAACCTCACCCTCTTCTAATTCATTGATAATTTCTCACCAAGAATTCCTGCGCTTCTTCGCTGGATTGGCATCATATACCTGCCTGGTCCTCTTCCTTCTTTCAGCACCTATTACTCTCTTTTCAGCTTCTACCTCACGCTCTCATTCCTTTCTTAGCTTGTCCTCGTAGATCTCCCTTAGCCCTCTTTTGTCTGATCCTTCTATCAGCCTCTATAGCAGGCACTCTACATCCACTGCTGCTTCCTCCTCAGTGGGGTACCTCAGGGGCTTGAGATCATTGAAAGAGAAATGGAATCTGGGGGGGGATGCTGCCGGTTCTTGTGGCAGTAACAGTGAGCAGGAGCAGGGTGCTGATTAATGAGAAATGACTGCTATGCTAAAGTCGATGGTGCTGGATGCATTCGACGTGGTCTCTTCTTCTTATGTGCTCCCTGTCTTCACAACAGTTCCATTCAAAGGCCCAGTCCGAACACCACCTAAAACTCTCCTTGCAAGATAACCAGACACTACCGAGAGTCAATGATAGTCGATGAAACACTGCTTCAGCTAGCAAGAAACATTAGTGGGAGTGTGGGTGTACTTCTTTTTCCGCTAGCAAGGGGATGGATGTAAGGAGGTGCACTTCAAATCTTCAAAGGCTTCAGCAACAGTGGTGATGTTGGGAAAGAGGCGTTATAATCTTGGTTGTAATGTTGCAACTGAAAAGAGTTGCTGACTACAAGGCAAAAACTAGACCTTGGATAGAGTGTAGCTGAGCTTTGGCTGGCCTCAAGTGAAGGTAGAATCTGAGAACAACCAAGATGAAGAACCATCAAGGTTGGAGCCCCGTCTTACATATACATATAGGCATGGAGCTATGTATGCATATTTACATGTGGTCTGTGTGCAAAATAAATAAGGAAAGAGAAGAACATAATGCCATAAAGTAGGGCATAGGGTATGGTCAAGGGTTGTGATGTCATAAGTCTAGAATTGTGATGTCATCGTGATGTTGTCATAAAGTCATAAAGAACTGCCTGGGTTCAGTCTAGAATAGAACAATGGCTGTGAGGACTAGACTCAGTCTAGGTGCTACACAGGTCAAAAGATAAGATAAGTCAGATCTCAGATCTGGCTGAGATAAGATAAGATCTCTAGTACTTGCCAGATAAGATAAGATAAAAGATTAGATAAGAAAGTTGAAGGAAAGACATTGAAGTCCATTAAGTGTGTAGGCAAATACCTGTGCTCATTTCATCTATCTGGAACGCAGTCATGATGCCAAGTCCATTGTTGCTGTGGATCTAACATGGCTGTTACATAGCCCTATGCCTTACGATAATCTTATGGCTTGCCATGAGGCATGACTTTAAAATATGGATCACACCTCAGTTGAGGCCATGTCTCATCTGCCAGGATCTGCAATCTTATTAGGATCTGATCTGGATTGGGTCACTGCCATGATTACATCTATGATGTGATCTTGGATGCATCTGCCAATGCATTCTCCATTACAATGCTGCACATTCATGACTATGACATGGGCTGCCATGATTATGATCCTTACAACATTATGACCCCCACACGGACGGTGCATGGACATGTGAAGTATAGACCCCTTATCTATTACTCCATGCCCTATGTACATGTTACTGGTGATGAGCCAATGACAATGAACCCTCTATGTATATTTATGTATATACATGTACTATTGTGTATGTAGCTAGCCTGCATATATAAGAGAGGCAGGTCAGGCTGGGTAACACCAGTTTGATCCACTTTAGAGTTTCCCTCTAGAGACTTCAGTGGTACCACAAGGTTCAACTCCTTGGTGACTCCCTCCATTGGCAGCAGCTGTTACGATTTCCTTTGTTTGTCTTTATTTGTTTTTACAATCGGACTCATTTCCTTTCGGCTGAAGTCTCACCACTCAACTTCAGCCTATGTCTTAGTACGTTTCCAACATTTGTAATCATGCTTATGACTATCCCCGATGCCATCACCTTTGATGTCATCTGTATTACCTAGACTTCAGATGATGCATCCCTTGACGGTCATTTTCACTTACACATCGTCCGATGACATCGCATCGTACGATTGTTTTACCATTGGTTGATTCTTTTTATATACTCATCAAACCGGCCCTCAACGGCCCTTTCTTTTTGTATATAAACCAGCCTATCGCTGCTTATGTACTTTAACTTGTTTCTCCCTTGTACTTCCTTGCGAATACAAGCCTACTTGTTCTCCACCGCTCTCTTTCAGTGCGATCCTTGTCCCACCCTTGCTCGTAGTTAAGGGCAGTCCTTCAGATCCTACATCGACTCTTTGTTGGCCAGATCACTCCTCGGTCGACTTGTTGACACCTCCTCATGTTTCTGTCCTCACAAGGGCTACACTCCGCCCTACCCAGTCGAAGTGTAACAAAAGAAACAAGTTCCTTGATCGCGGCGAGTACTATCCTCAGCCGCCCCCATCATCATTAATCCCCCGTACCCTTCAGGTTCTTCGTGGTCTACTGCCTGCCAGCGTAGACAACCTCTTGAGTCGATGTGCACTCCATCTGGAGCAGAGCCAACTATTTCCTTGTCACAGTCGCCGATCACTCCAACTGAAGCAGATCCGACTTCATCTCGTACCCCTGGACAATGTATCACTGACTGGATAAGAAGGGACACAATCGTCAACTTCTCTGGTCCTTCAGACTCTGATTCTGAGGACATATCCACTGATCCTAATGAACCTATCGTTGAAGAAACTCCCGAGGCACGCGATCTTTCGTCACACCTATCCTTTGCACTCTCCATCCCGAGAGAACCAACACCGCCTAGTCCACCCCTTCGGCCACAACCAGAATGACTTTTCAGAACCCCCCCAGCAAACCCTAGACCTAAGACACCCATGTCTACCTCAAAACCCACTGAACTCCATCTCGGCACCCCCGTCGAATATGACGGAACCCCTGCCAACGCAATCTGATGGTTGCGTACTGTCCAGATGTACATACCTGGCTGTCAACCAGGACGTCTACAACAATGAGACCAAGCAAATCGCATATGCCCTCTCCTATATGAAGAAGGGCACTGCCGCTACCTGGGCCGCTACCTTTAGCGAGTCCAAATTCTCGTCCCTCTCCACGGGCGCATCTCTCTCTCTAGGAAAATGGGCCGACTTTGAAAAAGACTTCCGGGCCATCTTCGAAAGCTTGGAAACCAAAAATGATGCCCTCGCATGGCTTAACAAAACGCAAATTTATGAGGATTGACAGGGAAGGTATAACCCTGCGCTCCAAAAGTATATCACCGAGTTCAAGAATAAAGCAACGCTCTTGGAAATCAAGGAGGACAATGTCCTCATCAATTTCTTCGCCATGGGTATGCCCTCTTCACTGATGGAGCATATCCACTCCCTCGAAAAAGTCCCCAATGATATCGCTGGATGGTATGATAAAGCCATCAAACTCGCCGCCCTAAAAGAAAGGGCACTCAAAATCTCGACCCGACGGAAGGGGAACACATACATCACCTCCTCCAGCTCCCACTCTCCTGCCCCTGCCACCAAGGATCCCGACGCCATGGACATTGCCATCAGAAGGCCGAAGAAGCTAACTGATGAAGAATGAGAAAGATGTAGAAAAGAAAGACTTTGCTTTAAGTCTAGGAAGAAAGGTCACAACTTGACCAACTGCCGAGTTAAATTCACTGATGCTCCACCCCCGGTACCACCCAAAGATGTTCGCCAAATGACAAGCAAAATTGAAGAAGTGCCTTCTGACACTGAGCTAGACGTCGAACAGGTCGGCATGGATTTTTAAATGGGAGAACGAATATGACGCACATTTCTCCCTTACTCTCTGTACAATGTAACACGGTGCAACCAATAGCCATGAAAGCAATGTGAATCCCAATAACATTGCTTCGCCCGTGTGGAACCGTCAAAGCCATCGCCGCCTGCACCCTCGTAGATTCAGGTGCACAAATCTCCTGCATTGACTGGACCTTCATCCGGTCAAATGACCTCCCCTGAAAATGCCTCGAGAAATCCATCATTGTCCAAAACATGGATGCTACCACAAACCAATCCGGATGCATCAAGTTTACCACTGATCTATGGGTACATGTCTATGGGTATACTTGTAAACAAACCTTCCACATCATGAATTGTGGAAAGGAATCCGTCATCCTTGGCCTCCCGTGGCTCATAGCAGCCAACCCGAAAATCGACTGGAAGGGTCGACTCCTCACCATTCCCAAATCCATGGATCAAACCGTGGACCTCCTCACCACCCACAAAGAAGTCAAACGAGAAGTCCATAAGGCATATGAATGTCTCTCAAAGCCTAACGTACCTCCGAAGCATAAAGCAATAAACACCATAGAGCATGAACATCTCTTCCACTACCTTGGAAGAGAAGAAGACGACTTCTGGTGTGCTCACATGTCCCTGGCACAGGTCATGTCAATGAAGAAACCCTGCAAGACCCTCAGTAGGACTGTTCTTGCAAATAATCGCTTTGTCCCCAATCCCATGTTCTTCTGCTGCACCCTCACAATGTCCACCGACCTCACCATCGAAGCACTGGCAAAAAAGCAGGAAATTGTCCTCCCCGACACCTATAAGGATTATCAAGACATCTTCTTGGACGAAGATACTCTGCTACCTCCATCTCGTGATTGCGATCATGAGATCAATCTTACTGAAGACTTTGTGCCGAAGATCAGCAAACTCTACCCACTTACCCCCGAAGAAAAGAAAGCTCAAGATGAGTACCTCGATGAGAATCTAAAGAGCGGAAAGATCCACCCTTCATCCTCGCCCCAAGCCACCCCCTTCTTCTTTGTAAAGAAGAAGGATGGGAAACTCCATCCTGTCTAGGACTATCGATACCTCAATGATCATATGATCAGAGACACATACCCCCTGAAACGGGCACTGGTATTTGCCCACTACACTTAACGGACTTCAACGATTTCCACTGACACTTTTTATCTTATCTCTTGATCTTATCTTATCCGGCAAGTTCCGGTTATCTTATCTTATCTCGGCTAGATCCGAGATCCAACCTATCTTATCTTCAGACTTCTAACCTGTGCACGCCTAGAGCGTCACAGCCATTGTTCTATTCTAGACCGAACCTAGATGGTTCTGCATGACCTCATGGGCTAGACCCTATGACATCACGATGACATCACGATGACGTCACGACCCTTATCTATTAACCCTATGCCCAGAGTCGTACGATATTTATTCCACCTATGGCATTATGTTCTCTTATCTTTTCTTTCCTCTTTCGTATTTACGCACGGACCGTGCCAAACATGTACACACTATGTCAGTTCAGTATATATACTGGGCACTAACCTCGGTGGTTCGCCATCTTGGTTATCCCTTCACATTGACAAGGGCTGGCCATTTCTCAACAACTCTCTTGAGTATCACTTGAGGGACTTGTCTTTATCATTGCATTAGCATTTCTCCTTCGCTTTTGCTTTGGACGTTGCGACTCAAGTTCGGTCGCTACATTATAACCAAGATCACCAGCCTCGCCTCGACGTCGCCACCGTCGCTGCGTGTTTGAAGAGAAGTACGCACAGAAGGTCTCCCACACCCATCCCTTGCGAAGCGTAAAGAAGTACGCACTCCCACGTCTAACTAACCTCGCTAGCCGGTACCGTGTTTCGACGACTTACGCGGATACTCGGTAGTGTCTGGATTTTTGGCAAGGAGAGTCTTAGGCGGTGTCAGGACTGGGCCCCTCGACAGAACCGTCGTGAAGACAGGAGACAACAGAAGAGAAGAAAGCAACTCGAGCGTATCAACGCCGTCCGACTTCAGCGTAGAAGTCGTTTCTCGTTTATCAGCACCCCGCTCCTGCTCGCAGTCACTGCCACAAGAACCGGCAGCAGACCCCCCCAGATTCCATTTCTCCTTCGACGACTTAGAACCCCTCCGCTTCCCGGAGCAGCAGGAGGGATACGAAGAGAGGAAGGAAAGGATCCTGCAATCACTGATCGACGGATCAGACGAAAGAGGGCTGAGGAAAATCTTCAAGGAAGAGCAGCGGAAAGAAGTAGAGCAGAGAGGTGAAGCGAGAGTAATCGGTCCCGTTAGGAGAAAACAGACCAGACAGGTATACGAGGCTAACCCCGCGAAGAAGCGCAGGGAGTCCTATCGTCAGATCATCGAGGATCTAGAACCGGGTGAGGTATTACAGACACCCTACCTACGGCCACATCGCAGCCGTCGCTCGCCAACGCGATATATCGCTTCAATCGGTCAATTCCAACAAGGAAGCGACCCCATCCCCATCGCCAACTTTTATCCTCTATTTTACCCTATCTACAACCCCTACTTTAACCTCCGCTGGGTGTAGACCATTTCTGCTAGGACAATACGATGTCGACTTCTGCGAAAGTTCAGGAATGGGAGGAGATGACGGATTCAGAGAAGCTGAATCACATGGCGATGTTATTCAACGACCAATCCGCGGCAATCACGCGCCTTCAGGAAGATAAGGCGATCGGTGAGGCGGCTATGAGAGTCATGGAAGCGCAGCTGGTGGATGCCCAGCAAAGAGCCCAAGAGGCAGAAGACAGGACGAAAGAATTCCTAAGACTCCACTCCTGGGCCAACGAGGGCCAAACGTTGCAGGGAGGAGCACCGGAGGCTACGGGAAGCACCTCGAAGGTGGAAATCTTCCACGAGCCCGGATTTTACTATGGCGAGAAGGCCAAGTTCGAGGAGTGGTGGACCACTATGCAGGCATACCTCGAATGCAACGAGAAGCAGTTCTCGTTCACACAAGCGGCAGACGGACACCGCACAAGGTACCCGAAGTTCAAGGCGCGAGTTTTCGCTGTCCTCTCTCGGCTCAAAGGAGTCAAGGGATCAAACTACGCCCTTAATGAACTAAGGAAGATACACGACGGAACCCAAGCGTATAACACGTGGCCAGAATTCGCCACGTGCATAGAAGACCTGTTCAGGCCCGTGCTCCAGGAAGATTGGGCAACGAGGCAGTTGCAAAAGTGCACGCAGGGAAAAAGGGACATAGACACGTTCATGGACGAAACTCCACACTCAGGCAAACCCGGGTGATAGGATGGGGGTACTATGGCTGGAGAACAGTCTCAAGAAGGAGATTGTAGAAGAAATCTACCGGCAGAATCTCTGGCGAGGAACCGTCGCGGAGACAATCGAAGTGGCGCACGCCATAGCAAAGGCGCAAGAGGCCTTCCGTATCAACACGGGGGCAACGTCCTGGGATGACGCTAAAAGCACCAATAAATCTCGCGAAGCTCGGGCCAACCAGAAGGGCTCGGCTCAGAAGGGGGGTAAGAAGGCCCCCAAAGAAAAGAAGTTCGAAGGTGGCAGCGGAGGATCCGCGTGCTACAACTGTGGCAAAGAAGGCCACTTCACGAAGGACTGCAAAAGTCCAAAGAAGCAGTGCTCCGAGTGCAAATGGCTCGGGGGCCAACATAAGAGAGAATGCTTGAAAGGGGGCTTATCTCGCAAGGCCCGGGCGGCGGAAGTAGCCGACTCGGATGATGAAGAAGAGGAACCTGAACAGACGACGGGTTCCGATCCCTTTGCCGACATCCACGGCTTAACAAGGAAGGAGCTGGAGCAGCACTTCAAAAACAAGTATGCGAAGCAGGCTGCGGAGCGCAACGGGAAGGGAAAAGGAAAGGCGGCGTAATCGAACTGGGTGACATGGCCGCATCTGACACTTACAGATACACGTCATGTAGGAATAATTATTTTGACGTACTCACATCTTTAGAAAGCGAAGGCGTAACAGCTGATGCGTGCCAAGAGGCGACCCTAGAGGGGCGTGGCCGGGGCTGTACAACGCCGGTGCTTAATTCCTCTTCACAAAAGGAAGTAAAAATTTTGACGAAACCTACTGACGCAGAAGAAATCCCAGATATTATATTGACGAGAAGTTGCTCCCACAAGCGGAAGATATTACTGACGCTACAGGTGGCTCCTTCAAATGCCAAGAAGAACCTCAAGAAGGTAGAAGCGCTCCTAGACAGCGGAGCAAACGAAGTGTTCATCGATCAAAGATGGGTCGAGAACCAAGGTTGGGAACTCAAGGAGCTTCCTCGACCAATCCCCGTGTTCAACGTAGACGGCACTAAGAACAGCGCCGGAAGTATTACTCACACGGTGGAACTACTGATGGACTTTCTAGGACACCGAGAAAAGGTGATCGCAGAAGTCACAGACTTGGGAAAGAATTCCCTCGTCGTCGGGTATAGCTGGCTGAAGAAGCATAACCCGGAGATAGATTGGCGAGAAGGCACGGTCAAGATGACACGATGCCCGCGAAGCTGCCTCATGCTACAAGATAGGGGAGCACATATCGCCGCCATGGAAGAAGAAGAGCAGGATGACGCATGGGACGCATATTACGCACGCGCCGCTATCGAGAAGATCGACAAGAAGGTCGATACAACACAAGAAGAACTCGTACCTAAGCAATACCACAAGTTTGCGAAGGTCTTCTCAAAGGGAGATAGTGAGAGGATGCCGTTGCGGAAGCCATGGGACCATGGGATAGATCTCAAGGAGTCTTTCCGGCCAAAGAAGGGCCGCATCATTCCACTTAGCGCCGATGAACAGAAGGAAGTCACGGCGTTCATAGACGAACAGCTGAGGAAGGGATATATCTGACCCAGCAAATCACCCCAGACGTCACCGGTGTTTTTCGTGCCTAAGAAGACAGGCGACAAGAGGATGGTACAGGATTACCGCTACCTCAACGAACACACGGTGAAGAACAACTACCCACTGCCGTTAATCTCGCAGCTGGTCGACAAGCTCAAAGGAGCGAAGTTGTTCACGAAGATGGACCTCCGATGGGGGTACAACAACATTCGGATCAAAGAAGGAGACGAATGGAAAGCGGCGTTTGTTTGCTTTAGAGGAGCCTTCGAACCACTGGTGATGTTCTTCGGCTTATGCAACTCGCCCGCAACCTTCCAAGCGATGATGAACGAGATCTTCGCTGATATGGATGACGTGGTTGTCATATATATGGACGACCTTCTGATCTTTACGAAGACAGAGAATCAAGAAGAGCACGACAAGATAGTGCTAGAAGTACTGAGAAGGCTCGAAGAAAACGACCTTTTCGTTAAACCCGAGAAGTGTACCTTTTCGGTAAAAGAAGTCGACTTCCTAGGAATGGTAGTCAACCAGAAGGGGATCACGATGGACGAAGCTAAAGTCTGCATGGCCCACACCGAAGTCGGTGAAAGGAGTTAGAAGTTTCCTCGGGCTCGCCAACTTCTATAGACGTTTCATCAAAGATTACGCCCAGCTAGCTAGGCCGATGAACGATCTGTTAAAGAAGGACACCGCTTTCAAATGGGAAGCACCGCAGCAGGCTGCGTTTGACGAATTGAAGAAGAGGTTTACCGAAGCCCCTATCCTCGCCTACCCGGATAACGACGGAGAATTTCGGTTAGAAGCAGACGCATCAGACTACGCCACAGGAGGCGTTTTGTCGATGAAACAGGGAGCCGA
>JBBPKG010000596.1:2787-16699 GCA_038089115.1 Fistulinella cinereoalba | reverse complement strand
TTTGACCTCCAACTCCTCCAGTCGTCTATGCCTCATCCTCCAGATGTTGTTCACTCTACTTCAGGAGTTGCCTTCAGGCACTCCCCACAGTTGATTCAGACTTCATCATTACCTCTGGTCACCTGACCTCCCTCTGAACCTCCGACCTCTATAGCTTCGATCATAGATACATGGAAAGTGACCTGCAAGGGTGTGACACATAAGTCCTGCACCGATTCCACACCCCTCTGCTACATACATACTACGTTCCATCTCCATTCCATGGACCTCCGGTCCACTCCCTTGTCTCTGACCTTTCCTTATCCTCTTAGCTTGTGCATCTCTGCCCTGGAGTTCACCGGAACCATCTGGACTCTGCCAGAGTTGCTCCAGACTTCTGACCCCTCAGACCAGGGAAGTCTCAGAAGTCACATCAGGCAAAGGGTAGTAGAAAGAGACGTACAGTTCTGACACCAAAGGAAAATAAGTCCAATCGTAAAACAAAATAAAAACAAACAAGAGAAATTGTAACACAATATGACAGAATGGACACATTCATGGACATGGACTTCCATGGTTATTCTGATGCTGGGTGGTTTCAAGACTCAGACAGTTTGAAGTCCATCTCTAGATATCTATTTCTAAACAATAGAAGTGCTGTCTCTTGGTCCAGCAAGCAACAGAGCATGGTTGTGCTATTGACCACAGAGTTGGAGTACATCAGACTTAGCAACACCAGCCAATATCTCGCATGGCTTCAGAGCTTTCTTGAAGAAATTGGACATCCAGACTGGGAACCAATGATGCTTCTACGTGATAATCAAGCTGCTATCATTCTGTCCCGAGATCCACAATTCCAGACGTAGATGAAACATATTCAATGGAAGTTCCACTTCATTTATGATGACCTTGTTAGAAAGGGAGAAGCTGTCATCCAATATGTTCCAACCAGAGACCAAGTCACTGACATAATGACCAAAGCCCTGCCCCAGGAACAACACTGGACATTGGTGCATGCCATGAGGCTACAATTGCACTCAAGTGGAAGTGTCAAAATTTCTTAACTCCTGATGCTCACATTACTTCTCCAGCCATCTCTGGCACACTCTGGAGGTACTCCAGTGTCAATTCCATATGTACTTACCTTATTATTCTCTCTTCTTATGGACTTTCCACCAGAGTTGGACCAGACCAGTCTGGAGTTACCCAACCTGGCCTGGAGTACATATTATTCACTTGGCAGAGTTTGGTGGACCATATTTGGTCGCATCTCTGCCCTCTTTTTAGTATTTTCAAGTCTGCTTTTACCCCTTTCTCAGTTGCTTCCATCTCTTTGTGGAATGCATTTGAGGTAAGGGCTCAGCTACCTAGTATTTACCTATCTAATGTGTTGTAGGACTCTTGTCCACTCTGCTAGGTGAATATTAGTTGCTTCCATCTCTTTGTGGACTGCATCTGAGGACTTCTGTCCACTCTGCTAGTATTTTTGCAACAATCCTTATCCACTCCAATGATCACTGGAAAGCTGCCTTCATCACCCCATTTGAACTATTCAAGCCCACAGTCATGTTCTTTGACTTCTGCACCTCCTCCACCACATTCCAAGCCTACATGAACAATGCCTTTGCTGACTTCATTATGGAAGGATGGTTGATCATCTATATGGATGATCTTCTTATCCACTTGGCTATCTAGACCAAACACAACAAAAGGACCAAGAAAGTCCTGCAATGGATGGTAGAATAGATGCTCCACCTTAAACTTTCAAAATGCTTCTTTGACCAAAGCAAGATGGAATACCTCAGCATGGTCATCAAGGCCAGACAAGTCTGTATGGATCCTGGAAAGCTTGATGCTATCAAAATTGGAAATCCCCCACCTATGTCAAACAAGTCAGATCATTCCTCAGATTCTGTAATTTCTATAGGAAGTTTATTGCCAACTTCTTCAAGGTTACCTGTCTGCTTATAGAGCTCACTAAAAAGAACCAAGCATTCTCATGGGGAATCCTACAGGAAAAGGTATTTTGGAAACTTCAAAAGCTTTTCCTTTTCCAGCTAGTACTCCACATGCCAGACATTAACCAACCCTTCTTTGTCATGACCGATGCCTCCCTCACCACTACAGAAGGGGTCTTAATGCAGAAAGATGGCAATGGAGATCTCCATCCATGTGCCTACAGATCATTGTCACTTTCCTCTGCTAAGAGGAATTACAACATCTACAATAAAGAGCTCCTAGGTGCTATCCTTGCCCTAGAAGATTGGTGCCACTACCTTTAAGGCACCCTCCACCAAGTATCAATTCTAACAGATCACAAAAACCTCCTTTACTATAAGGAGCCAAGAAAACTGTCCTGACGTCATGCAAGATGGTAATTGTTCTTTCAAGACTTCAATCTTGGATTTACTCATATTCCAGGAAAAGACATGGGCCCTGCTGATGCCCTCTTACAGAGAGATGACATTGACACCTCCACCAACAACACAGACATTACCCTCCTCCCTGATGACCTATTCATCAGGGCAATTGACATTGCCCTCACCAAGAAAATCACAGCATCCATCCCCTCCAACCCTTTGGTCATCAAGGCCTTAAAAGCCATGGCCAAAAAGAATCCATGTTCCCTTGGGCCCAGTCTGAAGACTGGTCCTTTTTAGACCACAAACTCTATTTCCAAGGATGGTTATACATCCTAAAACAGGAAAGATTGGATCTTGTCAGATCCATACATGAATCACTTGCCAGAGGGCACACCAGCCACTTCTGCCTACTGGACCTCCTATTCAGAGACTACTGGTGGCCTGGACTATCCACCTTTGTCTGCTGCTTCATCAAAGGATGTGTGGTCTGCCAGGCCAATAAGGCCAATACCCACCCCATCATCCCCACCCTAACCCTAAGCTCTTTCTTGGCCATCCACCCCTTCTCCATGATATTAGTTGATCTCATCACTGTTCTTCCTCTATCCAGAGGCTTTGACTTGATCATGGTCATGGTCAACCATGGCCTTAGTAAGGGGGTCATTTTCATACCTTGCAATAAGGAAATCTCCACAGAAGGGGTAGCTCAGCTCTTCTTCTTCCATGTCTTTCTCTAATTCAGCCTATACAACAAGTGCATCAGTGATTGGGGACCTCAATTCACATCCGCTTTTGCCCAAGAACTTGCATGACTACTAAAGTATGATGTTGCACTATCCATAGCCTGCCACCCACAAACTGATGGAGCTACAGAATAAGTCAACCAGGAACTTGAAACCTACCTCCATATTTTCTGTGATGGACAGCCTGTGAAATGGCACTCTTTACTCCCCATGGTCAAATTCTACCACAACTCCTTTCACACTCTGCCAGCAAACACACTCCCTTCTTCCTTATGATGGGATATGAACCTAAAGCATACCCCAAAATCAGTCAAACATCATCCCTGTGGTAAAGGATAGGCTCTTAAAACTGAACATGGCCTGCAATGAAGCATCAGCAGCCAGGAACCTAGCTACCAACATCATGAGAAAACAGATATATGGCTCCCACCACACATAGAAGCCAGGAGACCAAGTATGGCTAGACAGAAAGAACATCTGAACCCCATACCCAAATAGGAAACTTGCCTCTAAATGGGAAGGACCCTTCAAGATCATCAAAGTCCTCTCCCCCATTACATACCAACTCTGCCTCCACCCCACCTGAAAAATGCACAATGTCTTCCATGCCTCTTTCCTCACCCCTTATTTGAAAACATCTGAACACAGCCTGAACTATAAATGGCCCCTGCCAGACCTTATCACCAGGGAAGAACAATATGAATTGTTGCACACCATGGAATCAAGAAAAGATCATACCTGATCAAATGGAAAGAATACCTGTCCTCTGAAAACACTTGGGAACTAGAAAGCAACCTAATCAGCTTACCACTTCTCAAGGCCTATAAAATTAGGAGGAACCTCTGAACCAATCCCAGTCAAACATGATATAAACACCATGTTGATCCCCACTATCTCTAGCACCACCTCCTCCTCCAACATCATCCACACTGAACTCCCCATCATCAACAAAAACCTTCTCCCATACCCCACCCACTTCAACTTTAACCTCTTTGACTATGAATCCCCAGAACCACCCATCCAGCCCTTCCTGTCCTTTCAACTATTGTCTATCACCTTCATCCTCATCCTCTTCACCTCTGTCATCAAGAATGCCAACTTCAACAACACCCTCAACAAGATCCCCAACTTTGCCACATCCATCACCCTCTACCAACTGGTGAACACCTATCTTAGATACATGGGACTATGTCCCTACATCACAGATCCCCTCCATCCAAGAAGATATTCTTCCATCCTATTTAAGCACATATTGACAATATGGGATGGTGTTCTCCATTCTCTATGGGATCTTAGATTCATCAACATCCTCTGACAGCTGCCCCCCTCTTACTTCTACCCCATCCTGCAGCAATTCATTCTGGCCCTCCCCTAGTGCTCCTGAAACAAGTGGATCAGAGTCCACTCCAATTTCTCCTACATCACAGACTTTGTGTGAACTTCTTAAATGGTTCAACAGGGACCCAACCTTTATGCTAATGAAAATGGAACAGACTCTGCTACTAGAGGCAATGTAGGTGGAGCTGATGGAAACCATATTCGAAACCACACCCCCATCCTAGGCCCTACCCCCACCATCTCCACCTGCTTTCACTGTCATTGGCTTGGCGATTAGTAAGTCAACTGTTCAGTCTACTAGTGCCTGTTTTGTCAACAATGGACATCTGGTCACATTCAGTCTTGATGCCCTTATGTGCACCCTTCACAATGGTCCCCTTCCCTTTTATTGTCCTTGTTCTCATTCTCTCCCCACATCACTTCTCATTCCCACTGGAGTACTGCATAAACAAATGTGTTCCATATCTGTGGATGCATGTCTACCAGTGGACATCCTTCTCACACCAACATCTGTTCTTTCCATCCTTATCCCTCTTCTCCTTCCTCATCTCCATCTAACTATGATCTCAATCTCTATGACAACATTGCCTGGGCCAACATCACTGGCTCTTCAAAGAAATTCTAGATGATGAACAATGTTACCTTCAATGTGACTTTAGATCTACTAAGGGGGTATGTTCTGAATTCCTTATATTTATCTCTATTTGTTGTTATGATTGGACTTATTTCCTTTTAGCCAAAGCCTTTTCAGACTTCCTCATCATCTTTGGCCTAACATCCCATATGTTTTCCTTCATGTAATCACACTTACTGTTGCTTTCAATGCCATTTCACTTGATGTTATTGCTATTACCTAGACTTCAATGACATGTCCCTTGATGGTCATTTTTGCTGACTTATTGTCCAATGCCACTACATTATATGATTTTGTTATCATTGGCTCTGTCTCTTTTGCCAATGGCCCTTCTACTTCATATATAAGCTTGTTCATACTGCCAATATATCTTAGCTTAGTTCTACTTTGCAATATGTTGTGCTTGGTCACCCTGCTTGCCCTTATTGTCAGTGTTTTCTTCTACTAACTCCTCAGAACCTTTGCTCTATGCTATAGTGCCAGGCATTGATATTTAGAACCTCTGCCCAACCTCTGTTGGTTCCTCAGAACCTTTGCTTGACTCCATGTAAATCTTGAACCTCTTCCAAACAACTCCTTATTGTAACCCTTGACTCTTGTCATATGCCCTGCCAAGCAAGACCCTAGCAAAGTCTATGCCTATGTCTACTTGGCTTAAGCATAACAGCACCATGGACATGAACATGTACCTGGTCAAATTTGAAGCCCTCCTTTTAAAGGCAGAGATCTTGGACAATAACAAATCCAGATCTTGAAGAAGAACATGCAGCCAAAGATAATCCCCACAATCATCTCAAAAGACATAAGGATAGACAATATTATTGAATATGTTCAATGCATCTGAAAGTAAGGGGCCTGGCAAAACATAGACACCCACCTGTTTGGAATCCTCAACAATGAGCACAACTTCCACACTGCATAAAGTAGTGACCCCAATGTTATGAACATTGGGGCAACCCAGACAAAAGAAAAGGGCAAAGGTAAGGGTGGTGATTGCAAGGTCATCCTCAAACATGTGCAATGTCCACACTACTTTTGAAGAAGTGGAAAACTCCTGGGAAAAGTTTAAAAGCACCATCAGATCTTACAACGAAGGGATGTCCTTCAATAAGGCATGGGCAATCTTCAAAGATTATGAAGAAGCCTTAGCTAAGGCCAAGAAAGAAGAAGCCAAGTCCTGAGCAGTGATACCAGGTACTGCCTAGAATTTAAGAATCAATATGCATATTTGGCAGTAAGGCATGTGATAGGCCATGATGTGGAAAACACCTTAGAGAAAGCTGAATATACTTCTTATTTACAGATGTTAGAGGGGCCTGCTTCACAGCTCAATGTGGACAATAACCATATGCTTAATTTCTCTAACAAAAGAGAGAAACAAGTTTGCTTATCAAAGAAACCTTAGAGGTGCCCTGATGCACTTATGTAATCTTTGAAGGAAGATCAATCTTCACATCAAGATCACACCCCCTCATTGCTGAAGCTAATGTTAGAATGCAACATGCTTTTTGACTTGGAAGCAAAAATGATATTTATAGATTGGGCTTTCTTAGAATCTCTAAAGCTACAACTTATGAAGTTACAACAAGAGATTTCTGTTTACAATGTGGATGGATCTGAGAACTTGGTTAGCTTGATCACTTATACCACTGAACTTCTTGTGAAATTCAGGGACATTCAGCAAAGATTCCAGTAAAAGTCACTAAATTGGGATGAAATAAGATGAGTCTTAGATATGCATGGCTTAGGAAGCACAACTCCAAAATCAATTGAATGATAGGCAGGATACACCTTATGTACTGCCCTAGCCACTGTCAATGCCCTCATTGAAGGAGAGAACTGCTTTTCCTGTGGAAGATAGAAAAGGAAGAAGAAGAAGCTATCTACTAGATGTGGAGGACAATATGCAAACTAGAGAAAAGATTGAGAAGAAGATTGTCAACCAGGCCAATGCAGAAAAATAAGTTCTGAGAGAATATCATACGTATCTTGATGTATTTTTGAAGAAAGAGTCCAAGCACATGTCACTACAAAAACTCTGGAATCATTGCATAAATCTCAAGGACATGTTTGAGCCCAAGAAAGGGCACATCATACCATTATCCCCTCAGAAACAAAGGAAGTCTTAGCATTGATAGATGATCAGCTATGAAAGAATTACATAACACCATCAAAGCCTCTTCAGATGTCACCAGTATTCTTTGTGCTAAAGAAGGATGGCCAAAGATGTATGATACAGAACTACTAATATCTAAATGAGCATAGTGTATGGAACAATTATCTACACTCATTTCCCAGCTTGTTGGTAAGCTCAGAAAAGCTAAGTTATTTACAAAGATAGATCTCCAATGGGGATACAACAACATCCAAATCTGAGAAGGTGACAAATGGAAAGCTGCCTTCATCTTCCACTATAGAAGCTATGAGCCCATGGTCATGTTCTTCAGATTATGCAACTCCTCCACCACATTCCAAACAATGATGAATGAGATCTTTGCTAATATGGACAGCATCATGGTTGTCTATATTGATGATCTAATGGTATTTACAAAGACTAATGATCTAAAGAAACATGCCAATATTGTCTGGAAGGTGCTATACTACTTCAAAGAAAATGACTTATATGCAAAGCCATTATTTTCCATGTCATGAGGTAGAATTTCTCAGGTGATAGTCAGAAAAGATGATATAAAAATGGACTCAATGAAGGTAAAGGCTATAATAGACTGGCCTGCTTTAAAAACAATCAAGAGCATCTGAAGTTTTTTTAGACTTGCCAACTCCTACTGCTGCTTTATCAAAGGATATGTGAATGTGGCTAGATCCATTACATCAGTGACCTTCTTAAGAAGAATATGCCCTTTTAGTGGCTAGAAGCACAACAGATAGTGTTTGACACACTAAGGAAAAAGTTCATGACAGTGCCAATTCTGGTGTTTCCTAATAATGATCAGCAGTTCCATCTTGAGACTAATGCCTTGGATTTTGCCACAGAAGCAGTGCTTTCAGTACAGAAGGAAAACAAGTGGCATTCTGTTGCATTCTCCTTCCACAGTATATCATTAGATGAACAGAACTATCTGATTGCAGATAAAGAGATGTTAGCCATAATATGAGCACTGGAGCAATGATGCCACCAATTAAAAGAAGCAAAGAAGCAATTTGAGATCTGGACTGATCATGCCAATTTGAAATACTTTATGAAGTTCTAGAACCTTAACAGAAGGCAAGCCCACTGGGCACAATACTTATATCCTTCAACTACACCCTTGTTTACAAGCCCAGACTCACAATGGGAAAACCAGATGCCCTCTTTAGATAAGAAGACCATGTCAAGGGGATTGAAGAAGATAACAAAATGTAATTATAATTCCACCAGAACAGCTTTGTCTAGTTGAAATGCATGATAAAAGCAAAGTAACAAAAGAGAAAATCAAAAAGCTGTTCAGAAGCTAAAAGAGCATGAAGTTGAGACCTTGGTTAACACCACAGAGTGTTATTGTAGGACAATGGATTATTTTGGAAGGACAAATGCTTATACATCCTAGATGAAGAAGACCTCTAACTAAAAGTCACAGAGATGCATCATGATACTCTGATCACCAGACACTCCAGCTATGAGAAAACTCTAGCACTCCTAAAGAGAAGTTATTACTGGTCTGGAATGGCCACTCACATCAAAGAATACATCAGTGCTTGCCACCAATGTCAATGAATGAAAATGGGCAGCAAGCTGCCCACTGGTCTTATGCAACCCCTCAATGTACCAGACATGCCTTGAAAACATGTCTCCACAGATTTCATCATGGATTTGCCTATGTCTGACAGTTATGACACTGTCCTCATTGTTGTTGACAGGTTCAGCAAGGAATATGAGTTTATTTCCATGGATAAAAGAGTGACTGCTGTAGAGATGGCCTATCTATATTTAACCATATATGGAAACACCATGAACTTCCTCAGATGATTGTCTTAAACTGAGGCCCACAATTCACATTCTAGATCATGCAAGACCTCTGTTGTAGACTCAGCATCACCTCAAAACTCTTGACTGCATTTTATCCACAGACAGATGATCAAATAGAGAGAAGGAACTGAGATCTTCAGCAGTATCTTCACTTATTTTGCAATAAGCAGGAAGAATGGCCTGCCTGGTTGCCAATTATGTAGTTCTTCTACAACTTAAAGCAATAGGCCTCTTCAAAGAAAATCTTCTTCAAAGTTATGCAGAGCTATGCCCCTTATATGGGCATTAAAGCTCACATTTTCAAAGCACCAGCTGCTGCAGGGTTTGCTGATAAAATGGCAGACACTTTGAAATGGACCAAAGAGAACCTTCTTGCTGCACAAGAACAGATGAGGAAAAATGCTAACAAACACTGATCAAAAGCCCCAGCTTACAAAGTTGGCAATTTGATTTGGTTAGCCATCAAAAACCTGTGCCTTACACATGCATCATGCAAACTGACAGAGAAGTGGCTTGGACCCTATACTGTCACTAAACTTGTGAAAGAAAATGTAGTGCATCTAAAACTTCTGAAATCATTGTGCATTCATGATGTTGTAAATGTCTCATGGATCAAGCCATATGTGAAAAGGCTTTCTAGTCAACATGTTGATCAGCTGGGACCTGTGATGGTCACATAGGATGGCAATAAAGAATTTGAAGTTGAATACATTGTTGATTCACATTAAAAGTGCAAAAGAATCAAATACTGTGCCCACTGGTTTAGATACAACAAATCAGAGAAGATGTGGGAACTGCTCTCAAACCTTGGAAATGCCAAGATTGCTATCAAAGTGTTTCACTGTGCAACCCCCACTACCCCACACAAGCTTCATGGGATCATGATGAAGCAGTTCTGCATACTATTCTTCACATACAAAAATATGACAGAAATTGTGCCTAAAGTATCCTCAAGCATGTCAAAACCCTTTCTAACACCAAATGCAGATCTTCCAGCTTCAGGACAGCAAGGTTCTTTCATCACAAGTACTGTTGGTTCCTCTTTAGTAATGTTCTAGGCCTCAGATAGGGCCATTGGACTATCTTGGCTTCTTCTCTCTCTAAGAGAACTCAGTGCCAGCTATTCCTTCATCTCTTTCTATCATTGGCCATGTATACCTTCTGGTTCCTCTGTCTGCCCCTGCATATTAGTCCAATATCTCTCTCTAAGGCCTCTAGTTCCCTCTTGTTTGTGTAAACAACCTCCACTACTTTTTAGATCAGAAAGAGGTCAAAGTATAGGGGTGGTGGTGGTGGTGGTGGGCTTGGATATCTTAACTCCAGGTGATCATAGATTGCTTTATAGTCACTCTATGTGAGCAAAGAAAGGGGGGAGAGGCTTCTCTTAAGGGTTGGAATGCAGGCCTGGTGCTTTTGTTTGTATTCCTTGTTCCATCCGTGAAGTAGAAGAGCTAGCTCCTGGACACTTTGAGTGGGGTTATGGTCAGGGTTGGAAGGGTGGTGAAATGGAAGAGTAAGGTCATTTAGGTCAACTGACTCTTCACACTCTACTTTGACTGAGGCAAGTGATGGCTCATGCTCTTTTTGCTTGATTGGAGGTCTGGGGTGGAGTTGACTGAGAAGTTTTTTTCTTTTTTGCACTCTAGCATGAAAGACACTAAGGAGAACATTTAGTGTCCATACCACAACTCTGAGTTGTGGAGTTCTAGCCAATTCTGTTAGCTTACTCATAAAGGATTTGGCTGCAGGGCATTCATTTGTCATTAGGTGAGGTAGGATTAATGGGAGTTTAGTCCAAATGAAGCAACACTAGAACTGTACTAGAATCCTAGGTCACCCATTTAAAGACTAGAGGAGGAGTAGAGTGCAGTCACTGAAGTTCTAGAGGAAAAAACCAAGTGGACTAAAGTAAGAAGTGATCTTCAGTATCCTCTAGCTTATATATATATATTCATAGGGATGTTTGTACATGTTTATCTACTGGTCCATGCAAGCAAGACTGTACATAGAGCATAGGGCATGATGTTATAGATAAGAGAAACATGTCCATCAAATGGAAGAGAAGCATATGAAATGGAAGCAAAGAGAAGTACATAAAATGGAAAAGAAGAAAGGCAGCAGATCATAAAGCTGCATGGTGGCCAGATCTAGACTTCCATAAATAGAAAGTGGATAGAATGGGTAGATTGAAGAGTATACAATGTTAAATTATACCTTCAATTGTTATCCACAAAAATGCTATGTTCATTAAGATAAGATGAAAAAGATAAGATAAGAAAAATGAAAATATAATATCATAACACTTGAAGGTTGAGTAGATAGGAATGATGCCATCACTGGTACTTTATGGCATGCTAAAGAAAAAAGGGTAGAGGTGGCAGAGGATGGCTGTAATGTGTTGAAGATGACAGAGTTGTCATTCTTGCCAGAAGAATCAGTTCTGCTCTCACCAAAGGGGAGGGAAAGGATGTTAGAGATCACAGAGTGGACATCCCACTTGGCCACACAATCAGAGATTATGGATACCAGGAACTTCTTCTTCTGAAGGATGAAGATAGCAGAGGTGTGGGCCAAAAGAGTCAAGATGATATTAAATGTTAGTGGATCCTTTAGAGAAGGAGAAGGGGGAGGATGGAACATGGGTAGCATGGGGGCCATGGAGAGAAGGGGGTGGCCAGACAGTGGCTGAGGAACCAGTGGAAGCACCAGCAGTAGATCTGAATTGGGCCACAAGGGCCCATGTGCAGGTTTAAACATGGAGAACCATGTTGCTCTGATAGAGCTGCAGGATAAGTGTAGAAACTTTCCCATTAGCCAAGCAGTCTGGCTGGAGGTGGGCATGAAAAGAGTGGAAGACATCAACCAATTATCTGTGGGCCCTTGGGCTACCCTTGGCACATGAGATGGGGATGAAGGGTATGCTCAAGGTCCTCCCTGCATTGGAGCTAGCCTTGGTAGTCAAAGATCAGACATAAGGGTGGACAGCAAGATGATGAAGCACATAAGGAAGAATAGCAGGAGAGGAGAGCTGGGCATGGAAGGTGCTCTTGGGGAAGAAATGGTAATGCCTGCCCACTTTAGACAGACAGACAGTGCAGATTGTCAAGAGATTACACTTGTGGGGTGGGGACTCCAACATGGAAACTTTGCTCATGGTGGTGGTAAGAAGACAAAAATCATCTCATTTCTATACATTAAATACTTGGCTGTATGTTATCAGTAGTTCTTGGCCATATTTATAGAATCACAGCAAGTGTCAGAACTGTATCTCTTTTCCTACTACCCTTAGCCTGACAAGGACTCTAGAGCTCATTTTAACTTTTAGATCTTCCCCAATCCAGGAGGTCAGAAGTCTGAAGCAACTCTGATAGAGTCTAGACGATTCCAGTGAACTTCAGAGTGGAGATGCAGAAGCTGAGGAGGTAAGGAAAGATCAATGACAAGGAAGTGGACCAAAGGTCCAAGGAACAGAGGAGAGAATAGAGTATATAGCAGAAGGGTGTGGAATTGGCATAGGACTTATATGTCATGCCCTTGCAAATCTCATTCCATGTATTTATGATCAAAGCTACAGAGATTGGAGGATCAGAGATAGGTAGTGTGACCAAAGGTAATGATGAAGTCCAAATCAACTCTGGAGAGTGCCAAGAGCAACTTCCAAAGGAGAGTGAACAACATTTAAAGGATAAGAGTAAACAACATCCAGAGGATAAGAGTGAACAACATCCAAAGGACAAAAGTAAACAACATCCAAAGGACAAGAGTAAACAACATCCAGAGGACAAGAGTGAACAACATCCAGAGGACAAGAGTGTAGATGACTGGAGGAGTCAGAGGTCAGACAAACTTGGAGCAATAAGAAGAGGATGTTATTCTAGTTGATATTTGTACTAAGAAACATACAGAAGGTATCTGAACTAATATATGATACAGGAAAGTAAGTATAAAGAAAGTCCAGAGTAGAAATGAGGAGATACCAGAGGCAAAGAATGAAGGGTCATGCTCTAGAGTTAGGGGACTCTGGAGGTAAGCAAAGTAATGGAACTAAGTGACAGTATTGAGTAACAGGTTAGCCAAAGCTATGCTACCTATGTGATCATGGAAAGTCCAAAGACTTCAGATGGAGATGGGCTGATGGCTAGGGGATTGAAGTCCAGCCAGAGGAGTGGTTTCAGATGGAGTTGGACTTCTTGCATGATAGGACTAGTATGAGGGACAGAAGGATCAGAGTTGGATAGAGTTGGACACCAGAACATTAGAGTATGATTAGAGATGGTCAGAACTAAGAAACAGAGGTTGGAGTGAGGTCAGTGGTCAAGGAAGGAAGTCTGGAGGATGGATAATGGCTGAAAGGCATGAATATAACAGTGCCTTCCTGTTAAGGCTAAGCCCTTGAGGCCATACAGGTGAGTTGGTACTACCTGGGTAACTCAAGGCAGTTCCATAAAGGTGTCCAAATGATGTCTAAATGTTGGTGATGGAGTTCCAGCAGTAGAGCTTGGCATAGGAGGCTGGTGATGGAGGAGTTCAAGTTCATCTTTGATGCAATTGAAATGTGAGTTCTAGCTGAAGAAGCTTGCCTCAGACTTCAAAGTGAAGCTATGAAAGATGTAGCCCTGGCAAGCAAGGTGGGCTCAAAGAACTACTGCGAACACCACAGACAAAAGGGCCACATGAAAGAGAAGTGCTGAAACTACCAGAACTGGTGCAAAAAGTTGAAGGAGCAATCCAGAGAAAAGTGGAGAGAAAAGGGGAAAGGAAAGAAAAAGGCAAATAAGGTGGAGGATCCCCCAGATCCAAACTTAGGTATCAAAATGACAAAGGAGAAGTGGAGGGCGGAAACAAGGAGAGCGGAGAGCTTTCTCAGGAAGAGCATCGTAGTGGTTGG
>JBBPKG010000594.1:0-16833 GCA_038089115.1 Fistulinella cinereoalba | reverse complement strand
GCTAGCATGTTTTGAGGTAGCCCAGATGACCAGCGATGGGGTGGTCATAAATGCAAGCAATGATTTCCCAGCAAAGAGAGTCGTCAGGGGGAATATAGAGGCACCCATGATAGAGAAGTGTCTGGTCTTGGTATTGCCAGTTGGACATCCGGGCACGGAAGAAGGCAGGACGGGACTTGTCCATGGATTGAAGAGACTGGAGGACCAGAGGCTCACCCGCCGAGGCTGACTGGATCTTGGTATAGAGGGCAGTGTTGATAAGATTGACAAAGAGTGATGGGGGGAGAAGCGTGATGGTGGAATTATCAGAGGAGTCATCTGGACAATGATCCAGGTGATGGGAGAGGGCATCAGGTGTGGAAAGCTGGGAACTGGGGATGTGAATCATCTTTAATTTGTAGTCTGTGAGGTTGAGGAGCCAGTGGACTTGTCGATGATTGAGGTTTTGAGGGGCTTTGAAATAGGTGAGGTTTTTGTGGTCAGTGAAGATCTGGATGGGATGAGCAGATCTGAGGAGGTAGGGGTGCCAGGCATAAAGGGCACAGATGACAGCAAGGAGTTCCCAGTCATAGATGTCATAGTTTCATTCCATGGCAGAAAATGTCTGTGAGAGGTAGAAGCAGGGATGCCATTTTCTGTTCATGTTGGTTTGCAGGAGGATTCCTCTGGTGGCATATTTGGAAGCATCAGTGGCGATGGTGAAGGGCCACATGATGTTGGAGAGATGGAGCACTGGCTGAGATGTAAACACCTTCTTGAGCTGGTTGAAGGTGTGTTGGCATGGGTCGGTCCAAGACCAGGGATGATCTTTCTTCATAAGATCCAGGAGGGGACAGGCAATATCAGAGTAATGGAAAACAAATCATCAATAAAAGTTTGCAAACCCCAAGAAAGACCAGATGTCTTTGACTTTCTGAGGTGTGGGCTAGGATGCAATTCCTTCTAGTTTGATGGGGTCCATAGCTAGTTCTCCAGGGCGGGCTATCATGCCCAGGTAGTCAACTTCAGAGGTATTGAACTTGCATTTCTGTAGTTGGAGATGGAGGTTAAGTTTTCTCATTCATTGAAGGACTCAGCAAGTAGTTTCATCATAAGTTTTCTGGTCAGGGGAGAAGATAAGGATGTCGTCCATATAAATGACGATCTTTCCTTTGGCAATGAGATCTCAGAATTCCTTGTTCATGAAATGTTGGAATGTAGCGGGGGCATTCTTGGGACCAAAGGGCATTACAACCAGTTCAAAGAGTCCTTGAGTGGTGACATAAGCCACTTTCCATTGATGGCCTTCCTTGATGCAAATGTTGTTATACCCCCCCATTGCACGTTGAACTTGGTGAATATCTTGGCATCTTTCAGCTTATCAAGGAGGTCGGAGATAAGTGGGAGAGTGATACGGTTTTCCCTATGCTCATCGGCAGATTTAACGAGACCTTAGAGGCAGAGGAGCTGGTAGTTATTCCTTATACTGACAATATTCTCATTCGTCCCCTTAACCGGGACCAACGTTTCTAGAAGTGTACCATATACGGGTTGGTGACCATTTCTGTACTTTTACTTATCTCCTCGTTTCCTCCTCATATTGATGAAGGCTATGCCTTCCATTCTTCTTATCTCTATGGACAGCCCCTCCACTTCTGGGTTCACAGCCCCTCTTCCATAGTATAAATACTGGGCTGCATGTACCATAGCTTCTTAGCTAGATCTACGCTATTCAAGCTTGTTTCTTGCCCAAGGGATCCCTCCAGTGTGAGATGAAGATTCTCTTTAACTCAGACTCACACTCTATTGTGTCCTCAAGCCACACATTAGGTGCTCGCTGACCTTGCGCAAGGGACTACTAGCGTTCCCCCAAACAAGTGTCCGTAAAGGTGTCCATAAGAATGCCCATCGAGATTACCAGATAAGGAAGGAGTCCATAAGGATTGTCCATCAAGAGTATCCATCAGGGGTGTCTGTCAGGATACATCAGAAACTTGTAACAAAAGATCTAGCTGAACCTTTGACCCTGCTACCATGCACCATCGCCCACCATTTCCTATCGAATCCCTCTGTCCTCCGACGAGGACTGACTGTACAGAGATCCTAGGACAGACTCTGCCTCATCCGAGGAAGAAAGTAGCTCTGACGAGATCGAGCTACAACAAGAACAAGAACTGCCCACCATTACCGAACCACTGATCTCGGCTGATCAGATCATCCAATGATTAGACGAAGGTGTCATCTCGACTGGATTAGCCAAACAACTCCTTGAAGAACAAGGAAGATTCCTCCCAGATTGATATCTCCTGGATCCTACCACTCCCCAACCCTCTGCCTCACGACTCCCTGCTTGACCATCCCCTTCCTCCTTCCCTGCTTGAAACGGGCACAGGTGTTTGCCCACACATCTTAATGGACTTCGTCATTTTCCATTGACTTTCTTATCTAATCTTTTATCTTATCTTATCTGGCAAGTCCCAGAGATCTTATCTTATCTCGGCTAGATCCGAGATCCGACTATCTTATCTTCAGACTTCTAACCTGTGTAGCACCTAGATCGAGTCTAGTCCTCATAGCCATTGTTCTATTCTAGACCAAACCTAGACGGTTATTTATGACATCACAGGCTAGACCCTATGACATCATGCTGACATCACGACACTTACACATACACCCTATGCCCATACCCTTATGCCCACCTATAGCGTTATGTTCTCTTATCTCTTTCTTTCCTTTCTCGTATTTACACACAGACCATGTGCCAAACATGTACACACATGCATACAGTATATATACTGGGCTCCAACCTCGATGGCTCTCCATCTTGGTTGTCCCTTGCCTTAAACCTTCATAAGGGCCAGCCAACTCTCAGCTACTCCTTTGGTTGCACCATCAGACTAGTGTTTCTCATTAGCATAAGCTATCTGACTAGCCTCTTTGCTTTTGAACATGCGACTCAAGTTCGGTTGCAACACTGCTCACCCACGCAGAGACTCTACCATCCAAAGATTCCACATCCCCTCTCCTCTCCCTCCCCTCGACTCTGATATTGAAATGACCGACTCACAGCAAGCTCAAAGCAGGCCTCCCTGATGACTTCAGCAGAAAGCCTGAACATGCCAAATGGTGGACAGCAGCCATTATGGCCTACTACGAAATGAACCCAGGCATATACACTGAAGATGCCAAAATTGCTATGGCTCTAAACAAAATGAGCAAGGGGCTAGGATTATCATTCACAAAATCTCACTATGAGTGAATGATGGCAAAAACGATTCCAGTAGAACAACAAAACTGGACCTCTTTTGTCAAGGAAGTATGCGATACCTTCTTCTCCAAAGATGGGGAAAAGGAAGCACAAAGAGAACTACGAAAGTTAGCCATGCCAAACACAAGACATCCCACCTTCAAGCAGTTAGAACAATTCATCTCCCAATACTGACTCCTTGTCGCACAGACAAAAGATGTCTCCAAAGGAACCCGATGCAAGATCATCGCAGCAGGACTCCATCCCAATCTCATGGAACGTATTACCTTTTCTGGAAAGAAACCAGAAACTCCTGATGCCTGGATCGATTGTGCCAGAGAAACCTTCCGAGCCATCCAAAGAGCAAAGGACATTAGAGAAAGGAAATACATCGCCCCCGGAAGAACTAGAGATCCTAATGCAATGGACGTCAATGCAGTCCAGCTATCTCTCACAGAATGGGCCCACCACATGCATGAAAACAGATGCTTTATATGCCATAAAGTAGGATGTAACACCTGAAATCACCCAAACCACCCTTGCACCAACCAAAATAAACCCCTCTCCTGCATCCCTCGAAAAGAACTGACCCGCACCACCGAAACCACAGAAAAAGACGAAGTGGTCGAGTATGTTAGAGAACTAAAAGGAAATAAAGGGATAAAGAAGGACGAGGTCCTCAGAGTACTCAAGGAATGTTTAGCAGAAGAAGAAGAAACCATCGCTTGAATCTCAACAAAGGATTTTTAGAAGGGGAACCTGTCACAGCATTAGGAACTCCAGAATATCTCTCTGTACTTGTATCATCTGAACGAAGACCAATAACAATCCCCATTTTAATCAACATTCCAGAGAGAGAAACCACTGAAACGGTAAAAGCCCTCGTCGATTGTGGAGCTATGGGGAATTTCATCAGCAAAAAACTCACCCAGAAACTCTCCTTCCTGCTCATCCCACTTAAAACTCCCAGACAAGCCATCAATGCTGATGGAACTACCAACACCAAAGGAGTCATTTGATACCAGACCACCTTAGACGTCACCACCAATACAATCCCCACCAGACACCAATTCCTAGTCCTGGGAAGCGAGAAACATGACGTGATCCTCAGCATGAGCTGGCTCAGGAGAGTAAACCCAACAATCGATTGGGAGAACAACACCCTTTCCATACCAAGGCAACCCGATCCTCTAGAACAAAGATATCTACTACGATATCTTGAAACCGATGAGAACAATATGATAGAAGAAATCAGGAAAACCACTCTTAGCACCACAATTGCACAAGAAACTGGGAAGATCGGGTTGACGCTCCCATCAAAATTTACTACCTACACCTCGGTCTTCTTAGAAGAAGCTGCCAACTCACTACCACCTACAAGAACTCACAATCATTGAATTGATCTCCAAGAGACCTTTGCTCCCAGACGAGCCAAAGCATACCCTCTAAATCCCACCGAAGCCAAAGTGTGCAAGGAATTCATCGATGAACATCTCAGCAATGGGAAAATACAACCCAGCAAATCCCCCCAAGCATCCCCCTTCTTCTTCGTCCAAAAGAAAGACGGAAAACTTCAACCCTGCCAAGATTATCAATATCTAAACTCCCATACGATCAAGAACGCATATCCCCTCCCCCTCATTGGAGATCTAATCGATAAACTCAAAGGATCGTCCATATTCACCAAAATGGATGTTCAATGGGGATATAACAATATACAAATCCACCCCGATGACCAATGGAAAGCGGCCTTCATCACCCCCTTTGGACTCTTCGAGCCCATCATAATGTTCTTCGGACTATGCAACTCCCCCTCCACATTCCAGACCTTTATGAACGACATCTTTGCCGACTATATCGCAGAAGGGTGGCTTATCATCTACATGGATGATCTGTTGATCCACTCCAACAATCAGAAGGACCATAACGAATGAACTCGAAAAGTCCTACAACGAATGACGGACCAACGCCTTTATCTAAAACTTTCTAAATGTTTCTTTGATCAGAAACGAGTGGAATATCTCAGGATGATAATCGAAAAAGGGTCTGTCCATATGGACCCAGGAAAGCTGGATGCCATCAAGGAATGGAAATCGCCCACTGGGGTAAAACAAGTTCGCTCATTCCTAGGATTTTGTAACTTCTACCACAAATTCATCCCCAACTTCTCCCACATTGCCCACCCACTCATTGATCTAACAAAGAAAACCCGCTCCTTCACCTGGGAAGAGGCACAAGAAGAAGCCTTCCGACATCTCCAATGACTATTCCTTGATCAACCCGTCTTATGTATGCCAGATCCTGCCCACCCATTCTATGTCATGACAGACGCCTCCCTCATGGCAACAGGAGGAGTCCTTATGCAAAAAGACTCGAACAGAGACCTTCACCCTTGCACCTATCGGTCCTCCACCCTCTCCCCTGCAGAACGAAACTATGATATCTACAATAAAGAACTTCTAGGGGTTATTCTCGCCCTGGAGGAATAGAGACACTACCTCCAAGGCACTGAGCACGTCGTTACAATCCTTACTGATCACAAAAATCTCCTTTACTTTAAGGAACCCCACAAGCTCTCTCACCGCCATGCCAGATGGCAACTCTTCCTTCAAGACTTTGATCTGACTTTCCATCACCTCCCGGGATCGTCCATGGGACCCACTGATGCGTTATCCAGAAAGGACAAGGTCGATACAACCCAGGATAACACAGATGTAACCCTCCTCCCCGATGATCTCTTTATCAATGCAATCGATACCGCCCTCACCCACAAAATCACCCTCTCCTCCCCCTCTGACCCCTTAGTACTCAAAGCACTTGATGCAATGGCATCCGAAGACTCCCTCTTCCCCTGCGTGCACCGGGAAGATTGGAGCTTTCTAGACAACTGCCTCTACTTTCAGGGCAGACTGTACATCCCCCCTGACCAACGCAACCAGCTGGTCTCCTCCATCCACTCCTCCCCTGCCAGCGGACATGGCGGCCACTTCTGCCTACTTGACCTCCTCTCCCACGACTACTGGTGGCCAGGCATGTCCACTTTTGTCCACTGCTTCATCTGCGGTTGCGCTGTCTGCCAGGCCAACAAGGTCAACACTCACCCCACCGTACCTGCCCTCTCCCCCATCCCGCCCTCTGCACCTTGCCCCTTTTCCCTTGTTTCCATCGACCTCATCACTGGCCTCCCCCTCTCTGATGGCTTTGATTCTGTCATGGTCATGGTTGACCATGGGCTTACATAGGGGGTAATTTTCACCCCTTGCTTCAAAGACATTGACACAGCAGGAGTTGCCCAACTATTTTTCACCAAAGTCTTCCTCTGATTTGGACTGCATAACAAATGCATCTCTGATCGAGGGCCACAATTTGCCTTAGCATTCGTGCTCGAACTGTCCCGACTCCTACAATACGACATTGCCCTTTCTACTGCCTATCACCCCCAAACAGACAGAGCCACTGAACGAGTAAATCAAGAACTCGAAACCTATCTCCACATCTTCTGTGAAGGAAGACCAGACAAATGGCACACATTCCTCCCCCTCGCCAAATTCCACCACAACTCCTTCCAGCACTCTGCCACCAAACACTCCCCCTTCTTTCTAACGATGGGATATGAGCCTAGAGCTTATCCATGAATCGGACAAACATTTATCCCTGCCCTAGCCAACAGATTAGAAACCCTAGATAAGGCCAGGAATGAAGCCCTGGCAGCCTGAAACCTCGCCGCTCAAAGGATGAAGGATCGGATCAAATCAACCCACAAACCGTGGAAGATCAGAGACCTAGTATGGCTTGAGGGACAAAACCTTCACACCCCCTACCCCTCGCAGAAGCTTGCCCCCAAAAGAGAAGGCCCATTCATGATCACAAAGGTCTTATCTCCTATCACTTACGAACTCCACCTACTCCCCACATGGAAAATACACAATGTCTTCCATGCCTCCCTTCTATCACCGTACACAGAAACACCAGAACACAGACCAAACTATAATTGGCCTCCACCTGACCTTATCACAGGGGAGGAACAATACAAAGTGGAATAGATAGTGGCACATTGGGGATCAAAAAACCTGTCCTACTTGATCCAATGGAAAGGGTACCCCTCGTCTGAAAATACATGGGAACCCAAATGGAACTTAACTGGAGCAAAAGCCCTCATACGGGCTTATAAGAAAAGACATCGATTGTGATCTCCCAGTAATTCCCCACCTGATAAAAGATGTCAAACCCCAGCTCCACCCCATCTTCCCCCATCATCGTCAACAATGAAACCTACCCAACCATCGAAGACCGCTGCTCCCCCACTCCCATCCCCCTCCCCTTCCTCACCTTTCAAGTCTTCCCCGTTGGCACCATCCTTTCTCTATTCACAACCATCCTAGAATCTACCTCCACCAACAACGCCCTAGAAGACATCCCCACATTTGCCACATCCATCACCCTCTACCACCTAGCTATGTAACTCCTATCTCTGATATGTTGCCCTACGAAACTATGTCGTCGATCTGGACAACCATCGCATCTACTTCCCCCAGCTATTCGAACACATCCTCGCCATGCGTGACAGCTTCCTTTTCTCTCTCTGGGATCTTGGATTCCTCGACGTCATTCGACAGATCCCCCCTGTCTACCTATACCCCATCGTCAGAACCTTCGTCCAATCCCTCGCTCAACCTGGAAGAGACGAATGGATCTGTCTCCACTCCACCCACTCCAAGATTGCAGATTTTGTGCAACCTGGAGGAGGCTCTCAAATGCGATATAACCCATATGCTGGAGGGGATGGAACAGACCCCAGCACTCGCCCTCCTACAATGATGCCTAGCAACCTGCTTCCTTCGGGAAGAGTCCCCACCCCCACTTCCTCGCCCGTCCTCTCCAATCAGGAGAATCGTAACCCTCTCCCCTGAAATGCCGGCGCTGGTGTACCCACTTGTTCCCTCATACCTAGGGAGTCCTCTGAGCCAACACAGCAACCTCAGCGATGCAGACAGCAACAGAATCACACCATATACAGAGCACCTCTCTCAGATGTACATGGCCAGGGGCGTGCCAGAGTCTGACACCCCCCCTGTTGGGAATGCGGAGATAGATCCCACCTCCAGTGACACTGTCCTCAACACATTTGCCCACACTGCCTACACGCTGCCCCAGGTCATATCCCTGACTCCTGCCCACATGGACCCCTCCCAACTCTCCCTCGACTCGACTTTGACTCCGACTACAACCCTGCCAGGTATGGAGTCAATGCAGATTATGCTTGGGACTGATGAGGACAATCAGTCATATGAAGAGGGTAATGATACGGTTTTCCCTATGCTCATCAGCAGGTTTAACGAGACCTTAGAGGCAGAGGAGCTGGTAGTTATTCCTTATACCAATGATATTCTCATTTGTCCCCTTAATTGGAACCAACGTTTCTAGAAGTGTACCATATACAGGTTGGTGACCATTTCTGTACTTTTACTTATCTCCTCGTTTCCTCCTCATGTTGATGGAGGCTATGCCTTCCATTCTTCTTATCTCTACAGACAGCCCCTCCACTTCCAGGTTCACAGCCCCTCTTCCATAGTATAAATACTGGGCTGCATGTACCATAGCTCCTTAGCTAGATCTATGCTATTCAAGCTAGTTTCTTGCCCATGGGTTCCCTCCAGTGTGAGACGGAGATTCTCTTTAACTCAGACTCACACTCTATTGTGTCCTCGAGCCACACATTAAGTGCTCGCTGACCTTGCGCAAGGGACTACTAGCATTCCCCCAAACAAGTGTCTGTAAAGGTGTCTGTAAGAATGCCCATCGAGATTACCAGATAAGGAAGGAGTCCGTAAGGATTGTCCGTCAAGAGTATCTGTCAGGGGTGTCCGTCAGGATACATCAGAAACTTGTAACAGAGAGGATATGTGTCTTGGATGGTATGATCATTAAGATACCGGTAATCTTGGATGGGGTGGAGCTTTCCATCTTTCTTTTTGATGAAGAAGAATAGGGCAGCTTGAGGTGATAAGGAGGGGCAGATCTTTCTGCTTTTCAAATTTTCATCCAGGTAGTCATCCTGGGCCTTCTTTTCGTCAGGAGTGAGAGGGTATAGTTTGCTAATCTTTGGCACAAAGCCTTTGACAAGGTTAATCTTGTGGTCACAGTCTTGAGATGGGAGAAGGGATGTATCTTCGTTGGAGAAGATATCCTGGTAGTCTTTATAAGTGTTGGAGAGGACAACTTTCTGCTTTTTGGCCAGTGCCTTGATGGTGAGGTTGGTTGATGTGGTCAGGGCACAGCATGAGAATGCAGGGTTAGAGACAAAGCGGTTGTTTGCAAGGACAGTCCTACTGAGGGTTTTGTAGGGTTTGGCCCCAGACATGACTCATGTGAGTGACATGTGGGCACACCAGAAGTCATCTTCCTTCCTTGCAAGGTAGTGGAAGAGGTGCTTGTGTTCGATGGCATTGACAGCGATATGCTTCAGAGGGGTTTTCTTGTTGGAGAGTCATTCATATGCTTTATGAACGTCTTGTTTGACTTCTCATGGGTGGCAAGAATGTCTGCAGTTTGATCTGAAGATTCGGGAACTGTGAGGGTTCTACCCTTCCAGTTGATTTTTGGGTTGGCTGTAATGAGCCATGGGAGGCTGAGAATGACGGATTCCTTCCCACAGTTCATGATGTGGAAGTTTGTTTGCAGGTGTAGCCATTGACGTTAACCCAGAGGTTGGTGGTGAACTTGATACACCCAGATTGGTTGGTGGTTGCATCAACATTACGGACGATGATGGGCTTTTCAAGCTGTTTTCAAGGGAGGTTGTTTGACTGGACAAACATCCAGTCAATACATGAGATTTGGGTGTGCACAGCGATGGCTTTGACAGTTCCACATAGGTGGAGCAATGTGATAGGGATTCTCATTGCTTTCATGGCTATGGGTTGCACCTATGATGCCATGGATGCACATTTATTCCCTCCACCCCTTTTGCGGCCCCACACTTTTCTTTTGGCCTGCCACACCTTTTCTTCTCACCGCACCTCATTATTTCTCTCCACGCTTACATTATATCTCGCCACACTTGTGTTGTTTCTCACCGCACCATATTATTCCTCACTGCGCTTATGTTATATCTCGCCATGCCAATATTATTTCTCGTTGCACCAATGTTTTTCCTATATAACAATTTCAAGTTCTGGATGTAGCTACTAATTTGAAGTATGAAAGAAATGGTGTCAAAAAGGTAGTCACATTCTACAGGATTCCTGATGTAGGTATTAATGAGCAGAGTGATCCTAACCGAATGCTTTCTATTGTGATTTGGAAACTGTAAAAGCAGCAGTGGTGCTCTCTGGGTGAGAGCACAGGTACGGGTAACCTATGGGTACAGGTACATGTTTCGCTGACCTCACTGGTGTACCCATGCCTAACTTGGGTCGCAGTGGTGGGCCTGCTGCCACGTCAATGCATTGTTGTGCTGTCGTGAGATGGGGGGCGGTGGCGGGCTCACTGCCATGACATCATTGTCGTTGTGGTTCACTCGCTGCCATGGCATCGGCATCGTTGTCGTTGTCGTAACGGCGGTGGATGGGGGATGGGATGTGGTGGTGGTAATGCAGCAGATGGGGGACTGGTTGTCGTCATAACGGCGGGGTGGTGGTGGAGGTAGGCTCGCTGCCATGAGGACAGTGTTGTTGTTGTTGTGGTAAGTCTGCCATCATGTCGTTGGCGTCGGTGTTGTAATGCGATGGATGGAGCACAGGTGGTGGTAGGCAGACCCGTAACCGTGGCTGTGCTTTGCCTGTACCTGCTGAACAGGTTAGGGTTTACTATGGTGCCGTTTTGAGTATGGCCGCTGGTGTGCTACACAATGCATCCACCGCCGTCTCACCCTATCGCCCACACGACAACGATGATGGCAATACTGCCTGCAAGCCAGCATGCCATGCCTCACCCACCCATTGCCCTTACTGCGACAACGACAATGCAGCGCAGGGGCTGCCACACCCCACCTGAATTGCCCTTACAGCGACAACGACGACGAAGCAGTGGTGAGCCCATGATGACGACGACGACAATGACGACAATGCCGACAATGCCTTTCCCCATCTACTGCCCTTCTGACGATGACAACGACATTGTTGTGACAGCAAGCCCACCACCACCACCACTGTCCTCCATCCAATGCCATTATCGACATTATGATGGTGCCAAGCTCACACCACTCTGCTCATTAATACCTACATCAAGAATCCTGCTGAACACGACTACCTTTTTGACACCATTTCTTTTATACTTCAAATTAGTAGCTACATCCAGAACTTGAAATTGTTATATAGGAAAAACATTGGTGCAACGAGAAATAATATTGGTGCAGCAAGATATAACATAGGCATGGCGAGATATAACATAAGCGCGGCAAGGAATAATATGGTGCGGTGAGAAACAACACAAGCGTGGCAAGAAATAACGTAAGCGTGAAGAGAAATAACGTAAGCGTGAAGAGAAATAATGAGGCACGGCGAGAAGAAAAGGCGCAGTAGGCCAAAAGAAAAGCGCGGGGCCACAAAAGGGGCGGGGGAATAAATGTGCATCTATGGCGTCATATGCACTGTGTTACATTGTACAGAGAGTAGGGGAGAAATGTGCATCACATTCATTCTTCCTTTTAAAAATCCTTGCTGACTTCTCTGACTACTCGTTTGGTTTCATCAGCTATTTCTTCAATTTTGCTTGTCATTTGATGAACATCTTTCGGTGGTACCAGGGGCAGGTTATCAGTGAACTTTACTTGGCAATTGGTTGAGTTGTGGCCTTTCTTTCTACACTTGAAACAAAGATCCTCCTTTCTGCATCTTTCTTGTTCTTCATCAGTCAACTTCTTCAGCTTTCTGATGGCATCAACATCCATAGTGTCGGAATCTTTGGTAGCAGTGGCGGGCAAGTAGAGGTAGGGATGTATGTATTTCCCTTTCTCTGGGTTGAGATTTCAAGTGCCCTTTCTTTCAGGGTGGCAAGTTTGATGGCTTTGTCATACCATCCAGAGATGTCATCTGGGACTTTTTTGAGGGCATGGATTCATTCCATGAGTGAGAGGGGGATACACATGGCAAAGAAATTGATGAGGATGTTGTCCTCCTTGACTTCGGAGAGCATAGCTTTGTTTTTGAAGTCTGTGATATATTTTTGAAGCACAGGGTTATACTTTCCCTGTCGATCTTCCAAGATGCAGTCTTGGTGAGCCATGTAAGGGTGTTATTTTTGAGTTCTGAGCTTTCAAAGACACCGTGGAAGTCTTTTTCAAAATCAGCCCATTTGCCAAGGGAGAGGGTGGAGCCAGTGGACAGGTTGGAGAATTTGGACTCGCTAAAGGTGGCAGCCCAAGTTGCAGCAGTGCCCTTCTTCATGTATGAGAGGATGTATGTGATTTGTTTTGTTTTGGTATTGTAGACATCCTGGTTGACTGCCAGGTACATTTGAACAGTTTGCAACCATCGGATTGCGTTAGCTGTGACAAGAGGGCATGAGCTTTTGGAGTTTCTTCGATGATAGGTTCATTGGAATTAGTGGGTATATCCTCAAAACTTGAGTCTAAAGAATCAGAGGAATTGGTGGCAGTATTCTGTCTTATCCAGTTGGTGATTTGCTGCCCAGTGGTATAAGATCAAGTCAGATCTGCTCCGGTAGGAGTGATTGGTGACTGTAACAAGAAAGTAGTCAGCTCTGCCTCAGGTGAGGTGTGCGTCAACTGGTCAAGGAGTTGTTGCCTATGCTGGCAGGCAATAGGCCTCAAAGGACCCAAAGGATACGGGGGATCAATGATGATATAGGCAGCTGAGGATAATACTTGCCATGGTTGAGAAACTTGTTTCTTTTGTTACACTTTGGTTGGGTAGGTCGGAGCATAGCCCTTGTGAGGACAGAAACATGAGGAATGTCGATGAGTTGATGTAGGATCTGAGGAAACTTTCCTTGACAATAGTCGAAGGATGTGGACGAGGATTGCACTGAAAGATAGTGGTGGAGAACAAGTGGCTTGTATTCAAGTATGAAGTACAAGGGAGAAACAAGTTAAAGTACAGAGGCAGCAATAGACCAGTTTATATACAAACAGAGAGGGCCATTGAGGGCTGGCTTGATGAGTATAAAAGAGGAAGTAGCCAATCATAAAATAATCATATGATATGATGGCATCAGACAATGTGTAAGTGAAAATGACTGTCAAGGGACATGTCATCTGAAGTCTAGATAATACTGATGACATCAAGAGCGATGGGATCAGATACAAACATAAGCATGATTATGAGTGTGGGAAATGTACAACAACTAGGCCAAAGATGAGGATGGAGTAACCGAGGCTTTGGCCAAAGGGAAATAAGTCCAATCATAAAAATAAACAGAGACAAACAAGGAAAATTGTAACAGGTTGAGTGACTTCTGAGAAGTTGGCAATGAACTTCCTGTAAAAGTTGCAGAATTTGAGAAAGGATCTGACTTGTTTGACACAGGTGGGGGACTTCCAGTCTTTGATGGTGTCGAGTTTGCCTGGGTCCATGCAGACTTGTCCTGCCTTGATGACCATCTCAAGGTATTCTACCTCATTTTGGTCAAAGAAGCACTTGGAGAGTTTCAGGTAGAGTTTTTGTTCTACCATCCATTGGAGGACTTTCTTGGTCCTCTCATCGTGTTTGGCTTGGGTGGCTGAGTGGATCAGGAGGTCATCCATGTAGATGATCAACCATCCTTCTGCAATGAAATTGGTGAAGGTGTCATTCATATAGGCCTATAACATGGCAGGGGAGTTACAGAGGCTGAAGAACATGACTGTGGGCTCAAATAGCCCAAATGGGATGATGAAGGTGGCCTTCCAGCAGTCATCAGAGTGTATGAGGACATCATTGTATTCCCATCAAACATCCATATTGGTGAAGATCTTTGAGTCTTTGAGCTGGTCTACGAGATCTAAGATGAGGGGGAGGGGGTAGGCATTCTTTATTGTATGTTGATTGACATAATGATAGTCTTGGCAGGGGCAAAGCTTGCCATCTTTCTTGTCAACAAAGAAGAAGGGAGAGGTCTGAGGTGACTTGCTGGGTTGAATCTTGCCATTCTTCAGGTGCTCGTCTACAAATTCCTTGCAGACCTTGGTTTCAGCCAGGTTTAGCAGGTAGGCTTTGGACTGGCAGGGGATGAACATGTCCTGTAGATCTATTCTGTGATCATAAGAATGAGAGGGGGGTAAAGTGTTAGTGACTTCTTCATTAAACACTGATGAATACTCTTTGAACTTTTCTGGGAGTTCTAACCCTATTTTGCCCTTTTTCTGGGCAATCGTGGTGCTGAGTGTTGTTCTTCTGAAGTGCTCCTGCATGTTCTTAGGGTCGACTTTGTTGAATTGTCAGATATACCATTGTTCTAGTGGGTCGATTTGGTTGGGGATCGTTAGGGTGTTGTGTTCCTAGTCTATAGTGGGGTTAACCTGATGAAGCCAGTTCATACCTAGTATAACATCATATTTGTTGCTTCCGAGGATGAGGAAGCAGTGCTGTGTAGTGCAAGCATCAGTTGTTATGTCCAGAGTTGTTTGATGATGTATGGTCCCTTGCTTATTTGTGGTGCCATCAGCATTGATTGTGTGCCAAGGGTGCTTAAGGGGGATCTTTGGGAAGAAGTTCTTAATGGTGAATTCCTGACTGATGAAATTCCCTGTTGCCCCATAGTCAACTAGGACAGTTACCTGTACAACAGTTTCCCTCTCTGGGACTTTGATTGAAATGAGGATGGTCAAAGATTGTAAATTGGATGATACTAATACAGAAAAGTACTCATCTAAAGAATCAGATGTTGTTCCTGATTCTCGATCTAAAAACCCTTCTGGGTGGAAGTGGTTTCTTCTTCGTTAGCTGTGGTAAGCTAGGAGATCTTCTTGTCTTCTTCATTAAAGACTTCTTGCAAGATGCATAGGACTTCATCCTTCTTGGCATATTTGCTGTTTGTGATTTCATGGATGTAGTCAGTGACCTCATCCAGTTCCTTGGTTTCTGTGGCACATGTTTGTTCTGTTCTGGGCATGCGTAGAAGGGGCTTGTCCCTGTTTCCTGATTTGGGATAGCTGGGATGCTTTTGGCTAGAACAGCCAGTCTTATGGCAGATGAAACATCGGCCTTCCTTCATATGCCTGGCCCTTTCTAGGGGGGTAAGGCATACTATGTTGACATCCATTGCATTTGGATCCCTTCTAGAAGCAATGTAGTGTCTTTTCTTGATATCCTTTGCCCTTTGCATGGCATGGAACATTTCTCTGGCTCAGTTGATCCAGTCATCTAAGGTTTTGGGCTCCTTGCTGGAGTAGGTGATGCGCTCCATAATATTAGGATGGAGGCCAGTGGTGAGGATCTCAGATTGGGTGCCTTTGGAGACATCCTTGGCATGGGCTGTGAGGAGCCAGAATTTTAAGATAAACTCTTTGAGTTGTTCCTAGGTTGGGTTGCAGGCCAAGGGCATAGCGAGCTTTCTAAGCTCTCATTGGGCTTCCTTCTCTCTGTCCTTGGAATAGAAGGTGGCACAAAGTTCCTCCACAAACTTGGCCCAGGTCTGGTTGGCAGCAGGGATGGTACTGGCAGCCATTCTTTCATAATAGGACTTGGTGAATGCCAAGCCTAATCCCTTGCTCATTTTATTGAGCACTGTCGTGATCTTCGCATCTTTGGCATACATGCTGTTGTTCATGTTGTAGTAGGCTAACATGGCAGATGTCCACAACTTTGCATGTTTGGGCTTTCTGCTGAAGTCATTAGGGAGGCCCGTCTTGAGCTCACTTGAGTGGGTACTAGTTCTGGGGTTGGACATCTCAACGTTGGGGTCTGGGAGGATGGGGAGAGGAGAGGGGATGTGGAGTCTTCCTTGGAAGATGGATTCTCTGCGAGGACAGGCAAGGAATGCCAAGGGGTTGCAAGGGGGAAGATGGAAGGTGGATGGGGTTAGAATGGCTGGTGATGACATGAGTAGATAACCATCTGGGAGGTAGCGACCTTGCTCTGATAACAATTGCTTTCCTAGGCCAATAGCGAGGGTTCCCTCATCTATTCTCTGGCAAATCTGATCCTTGGTGAGGATAGCAGATGTCTCTGGATGAAAGGAAGTATAGGTGACTTCTCTTTCAATCTGAAGCTCAGGCTCAGAGCCACTCTCGCTTTCTTCTTCTGATGTAGAGTTCCTGGTGGGATCTCTATATGGCTGATCCTCCTCTGAGAATGAAGGGAGTCGGTAAGACGTGGTGGATGACAGTGCTTAATAGCAGGGTCAGTGGAGTTAACTTGATATTTTGTTATGCACATTGTACAAGAGTGCAAGCTTGAGTACAAGTGCATAGACAAATAACGCAGATAGTGTCTTGTCCCTGGGTTGGCACACTTCTAAGCAGCAGCAGCTTATAGAATGACAAGGTCTGTGAAACGGGCACCGGTATTGCCCACACATCGTAACGGACTTCAACGCTTTTCACTGACACTTTTTATCTTATCTCTTGATCTTATCTTATCCGGCAAGTTCCGGTTATCTTATCTTATCTCGGCTAGATCCGAGATCCGACTTATCTTATCTTCAGACTTCTAACCTGTGCACGCCTA
>JBBPKG010000593.1:4183-14475 GCA_038089115.1 Fistulinella cinereoalba | reverse complement strand
CAACAAGGCTTCGGCCGAAAGGAAATAAGTCCGATCGTAAAAACAAATAAGGACAAACAAAGGAAATCATAACAGTTGGCATGTAGGCGAGAAGAAACAAATAGTTTAGGCACATACCACTTTCACCTCTGTGCTAAGGTCCTGAGAGTACAAGTCAAATTCCTACTTTGACCCGTTCGATTGGACTTGTCGGAGCCAGCGATGTGCACAAAGTATGCTAGAAACCATATGTAAGCGTCGGCATAAAGAATATACAGCACAAGCAGCACACCCTGGTTTATGACCCATCCGCATCTATGCGCATACATGTGTCCAGGTTCAGTATATGGGCTTGATGAGCACAGTGGCAAGCATGTCGGGCCAGTTGAACATGAGCATATACATCTTTTCGACAAGGCACAACTGCAGCCGGCTGCTGCCACCCACGTCGCCGCCTGACCAAATACGATCTGCAGTGTCTTGGGAATGCCACGGTGAATGACCTACCTGGCGGTGATGTATAGCATGAGCGTGCAGCAAGGTCGAGCACTACTGGGTGCCAGCAGCCAAAGAATTCTCCAAGTTCGGATTAGCAGCAATTGCCCTGGGTTCGATCACAGACGAGTATGGCACCTTGAAAGATAGGGTTAATAGTGGTGCATTTGAGCATATACTGCTTAGCTTGCCGTGATGGTGGGGGTACAAGGTAAAGAGGAGTTTGGTCAAGATGTGATAATCTGTGAATGATTAGTAAGCCAGCTTTGCCATTATTCGAGCACAATTACAGTGCATACAGTATCTTGGACACCATTAACATCTTGTTGTCGTGCTCTTGGGGTCAACGAGGCTGCAGCTACATATGAAAATGAATGCGATCTGTACAACACCACAATAGGGTGCATGAAAGCACGTACGAGATGGTCTACTTGTCCCAGAGGCGACTGGTTAGCAACCCCATTGTATCCAGCTGCTCCTGATGGGAGTCCAAGGCTATTGGGTGCCTTCATGAATGCCACGAAAACTGCACTGTGTGTTGCATCTCGAATGGCTTACCCCTTTGCCTCATTCTAGGATTCGCATATATGTCATCCCCAGATGTTTGTAGAGTAGATGCGCTGACGTCAACTTTTGCAGTGGATGCACCAGAATTCTCGGGCGGGTGAACGGGTGGATCTGGGCGGATGTGGGTCAATGCATCAAAGAGAGTGATAGATGTATCGTGACATGATATACCATAATACGCGTAACGGTACGACGTATGCGATCAAGGTGGATGTGATGTGAGATGTCACAACATGCGAGTACCTAGACTGGCATAGCGGGATAAGTCGTGCATATGTCCACATAGCCACACATACCTCAACATAACCACACATAGGCCCGCATATCCCTCTTCTCACTGGGGAGAAAGATTCGGCACTTTACAGCACCTTCAAGGTGAGAATACAGTTGCATGCCTGGACGCTGATCTGTTCATATTTTATAAGGAGTGAAAGAATAGTTTCGATGCAAGCCATCATACTGTGAACGCCTGAAGTTTTGTCTGATCGAGCATGGCGATGCCAAAGTTAGCTCGCCCCGTTCCTACTGATCCCGCTGCCCGCCGAGATGGTTCATCGCCAGTTCTCGCCTGGTCAGCATATCCTTGAAGTAGCAAGTTCTCCTCTTGCCATAGTTGTGGTGATGGTGATTTCGTCGGACCGGTGACGACAAAGCTTCGCAACCCCTACTTATTGAGATCTTGAATAGGCACCACTCTACCGCGCCATCATGTGCTGACACCCCGGGACTCGGAGATATGTTCTCCATTAAAGTTCAGTCTTTGTGACAGCAATATAATAGAGTCATGATCGGACGAGAAAGACGAACGTACCGGTGCAAGCTACAGGAACAATGCTAAAAAGGTATTACACATGTATCTCGGGACAACACAGGGATACCTCGTCGTGTAGCCCAGATCCGGGAGTAGGGCAGACCCAATAACTTCTCGCCATTTGGCGCATGCTACTGCTAGCTAGTTCCACAAACGCTTACCTTCGGTACCCCCACGAAGAGGGCATAGATGGTGTACGCCTCCGACGTCCTACCTCCTTCGTATGGAGGATATTCATTTGATTCCGTATGCTGAATCAGAGCGCCATATCATCTCGGTCACAAGATATCCCGTGCCGTGAGCCGGTGGGTTGACATTGGGAATGAGTGCCAATTGCCACTGCCATGACACTGACCTCCCTCAGAATTGTGTACTTTGCCTTTCCATCCCATTCGCCCATAGCCTCATGCTCTGTTATTGTCGGCGTAACAATGGAAGCAGGTCGTGAAACGGGGTAGGCTGCAAACATCGTCGGAATCGGTCCCGCTACCAGCTGCCAGGGTGATTGTACACGCCTCGCAGTCCTCGGAAAAGCGCTTACATCTGACCTCGCCGTGGATGGAAATTCCCCGTCCTCAGCAACTCGGGGATACCTGAGTTGAACTTTCCGATCTAATATGTGCAATATTTCAGGCAGTGATGATGATCGCCTAGAAGATTGCACATACATCCCTTATGGGCTGAAGGTGCAAAAATGAATTGTTCCAAGTCTCCACCCTTTGAGCTCAGGCCTCAAGGCTTGCAAAGCCAAGACACAAACTTGAAGGACTACACCGAGCGCTTGTAAGCACACCTCGTAACAGTACCTAATTCAACAAGAGAGGACCTCGGTTATTAGAGGAGCAATGCAGGTGACAGACCAAGGAAAAGAAAGAAAACTGCGCAAGCACATACATACAATACATTCGTTCATAATGGATACGATTGGGCGACCGAAAATCCTATGCATACAACCTAGACTCGGACCTAGCATCACCTCATACATACGTGACATAGCGTAATATCCCTTTAGCAGCGAGGGGTTTGCAAGTGGTCAAGCTTGCAAGCTATACAATAAACAAGTCAAAAGGCTATGCATACGGCTGGTAGCTGAAGGCCTGAACAAGCAGTTTCAAGGCATTATCACAGTCACCTCATTTGTATATAATAGTGGAGTAAGTAGATCATATAGTGTATCTGGTTCTCCGTGACAATACTCTGTGCGAGTTACCAAGCTTCAACCAACGACAGCGCTGTCATCAGGATATCGACATTTGATCCATCATTGGCAAGGACTTTGAGATCTTCCATCCTCCTTTCAACATCCTCAATGTGTTCTGCTGCTCCAGACATCCATGCTACTTCGCAGCAGAGTGCATGAAGCCTCAGAAGCTCGGGATCAGGAAGAGGTAGATTTGTGGTTGTGGAGAATGTGACAAACTCGGGAAGGGGAGGGTAGATTTTTAGACGCTCCTCTGGAACACACACCTTATACGTGTGGGGTTCATCCTATCAATAGTGTATGAGACATTGGGGGAGAAAAAGACAGGGCCAACGCATGTCCATTGGCTTGAGCCACAATTTAAGCTCATCAAAGCGCTGATGGGATTGCATGTTCAAGGTCATGATGTTCTCGAGGCGATCAATTTGGTTGCCGGAGAACTCCTCGACGAGATTCTCGCGGCCAAACATTGCAAGAATTGCTCATACGCTTGTCATGTGTCGCCTCTGGAGAATACCGTTAGATGGACAAAGTGAGAGGACGGCTAGCCTGCACACCTTATCGCTCCCAAGCTCAATATTTCTAGAGGTCGAAGCTGGTATGATGTGCGCGGCCTGGACGGTAATCGATCCTTCAGCATGTTCACCCCGTATGCCAGTGACCAGGCACATATCATTATCGCGCAAAAAGGCCTGTACGAGAGAATCGGGCGAATGGTACACCAATATATGTCAAAACGCACGAGTCTCCTAATGGTGGAGCGGTCCGGCCTACCCTCGTGCATGAACAGATTGGCATATTCACGGGCATCCTCGAAAGACAGGCGGGATGGGTGATCAGATGGTATCGGTGTCCGACCGCCGCCCCCGCCATGCTTGACTGTCCAGTACTAATCTGTCAGAATGGCAGGTTTCCGTATAGACGAGACTTACAGGCGCGGATGAAGTGGATGGAATACCATTCAGCCAACTCCATGAGCTTCGAATTCCCAACTGCTCCCGTTATTTCCCGCTGGAGTTGCCCTTGACCGTTACCTGGGGGTGCTAAACGTAGAAGATGGCCTAGAAGGCGAGCACAAACGAGTGGCGAAAGACGTCCACGGATCTCGGGAAGCTCTCCCGCCCTAGCCTCCAGGGCAAGGCATCGCTCGTATGCGACGTGATATGCACTCTCTAAAAATGGGTTCAAGGGCAGCGGCTCTGGTGACTTCGGCATCTCACTGTGTAGCAAAAAGTTCAAATTTGGGCGTAACAGCAAGAGTCTGCTGCAAAACGATAAGGTATGCATTATGTAAGCAAGTCGGGAAGGGCATCCGATTCCGAGTCATGATTCGCCATGTAACTTCTGCTCGCCATTGTACGCCTCGCCGTCTCGCCGATTGCATACTACTGTCCGAGTGGAATCCGTCGACTCCACGACGTTTGAGCCTCGCTCGTGTTTTCAATGGGCCCCGTGCATCACTCGAGTACTCGACTCAGGCCTTAAATAGGATCCGGTACCGACAATGTATGCCTGTGCTCATCAAGGGTCAGCAGGGCATCCTACACTGTCTCGCAGAAGCTCCCGGGTGCGCGCATTCAAGCTGCCGCTGAGCCCCACGCGCTCGGAATTATTTCCGGCGCCTCCACCGTCGCTCTTCTGCGTGCACGATCTGTCTCGGCGCAACACTCCTCCACTGAGGTGCCCGAACTCGCCCAGCTAAGCGAGCTGTTGGATCAGGAGGACACCATCCAGGTGAAATACGAAAGCCTGTGCGTCTGGTACTATGAAAGGGGTGTGGTACACCATCGCTACTGGAGTGCTTCTCCGCCAAAAACATCTCGCGGAGATGGACCTCGAGGATTGAGGAATACGCTTAGGCTACGAGATGGATGCCGCAGCGTCACGATTTCACCTCTCCCGTCAGCTCTCTCGCTTACTGTGGCTCTTCATGGGCAACTTATAGTTGTTGGAACCCTGCGAGGGCAGCGAAACGTCTACCGTCAGGATCCACAAAACTCTGACCATGAGGTCCTCACCTCCGCCACTTCCCTTAACGAGCTCAAAGCCACTTGGACAATGATCCGATTTACCCGGCTTCTTCGAGTACCTCGCGTCATCGAAAAATACGTGGAAGAATTCTAGAGTAAATAGTTGACTCACCAGCAGATACGACACCCGTTACTTCGCACCTTTGCATACCAAGGCCTCGCGAGGACAAAGGAACGTGGATTCCGTGCCATACATGGAAAGCTCAGCGATCCGAGGCAGAAGCACCGCATATTGCGGAGAAGGGACTTCGAAGATCTGTGGTCCGCTCCTAGTCATCTCACAGCTGCGTTTTCGCAGAGAAAAGCTCTTAGGTTATCTCCTATAGTCCAGTGGGAAGTGTTGTTCAGTGATCCCCATTATTACAAGCTGCGGGCATGCCATCAGTTGTGTTCGTCACCACCCCGCCCAGAGCAATCGCCCCGGCCGCTTCTGACAGAATTCTTAGGGGATTAGCCTCCTTTCAATGGGACATACCCCACTCCTATGCACTTGGCCCGGCTGCGACCACGGGGTGTCCCGAACACCACGCGAACGCCAGGTACGGAAGCGGGAGAGGATGCACGTAGCGTTCGCTGCCGCTATGCTACTCCGAGTTTGCATGCAGGGGATTCACCTCCGGATATACCCCATACCGTAATGACGTGTTGGGGGTCTCCTAGAAGGAGCACACTACATATGCAATGTCTTGAGGATCACTTATAGCCACAGCACCCCAACGAGATGACAGTCTACCAGAGCTGCTGCCCTGGTATGGCTCTTGACCCCTATCCAGTGGACTCGGACTCTGACGAGTCGGATGACGGGAATTAGGGTCAAAGGACGCGTCAGGAACGTCTCAATAGTTCCATTCCCACGGAAGTTCAATGTACGCGTACATACTACGGCTATTCAATATTCAATATTCAATCCCCACCATCAAGACACAACTGAAGCCGTCAGGCTTGCATTCGTGGGATGGGAACAAGGTCACGGCCGCGAGGCATTTCACAGAGCTGGAGGACCCAGCAATGCTTGGAGTAGACATGCCATGGGCCATCGCATCCTGGGCTGGCACGCAATTCGTCCCCAAGTCGCGCATTGCCAGAGTTCCAGGTCACCAGCCCAGACACAAAGAAATGGATGAGGACGCATTAAAAAAAGTTCATGGACGGGATCATCACTTACTAATTGGGTAATGCCTTCCGCCACGCTATCCAAGGTGTTGGTGATTTGAACTAGTACAATGAGATACTCGGACAAGTGATTACATGAACATCATAAACAGCGCGACCCCAAGCGCGCACCCCATCCACACCAAGCCTCCGCTCGGGCGGCTCGTGGCGGCCCCCGAGTGTGTTGTGGCGGTCGCAGTAGCGATGAACGCGTCCCAAGCACTGACCGTCGCCGAAGGGAAGACATAAGAAGACGCAGAGGTGCCCTGCCCATAGTAGATGGCTGCGCCGCCAGTCATGATTTCGTCCCCGAGCGAGCTCACCTCGCCGCCAACAACAGAAGCTGAACCGCCCGAACCGACCACCAGCCCAGTCTGATTAGTACCAAAGATGAATTCACGCGCTAGCGTGAGGCCCTGAACACAACACAGGGGTCGAGTGATGTCATTTGAAACACGGGAAATCGATTAGAGGACCGCCTCACCGAAATGGGGTTCGTGTAGCTGAGGAGATGCCCGGCATGCTGGGCGAGTACGTATTTCCAGCCTCGCTCCTGGTGGACAATCCCTGCAAACTCTCCTGCGTCATTGTACCACGGCGTCTCAGGTGGCCGAGTGAAGCCCTGGACACCGCCGAATGTCGTGTTCTGCAGAGGCGAGTGTCAACAAAGGGTCAGTATCACGGAATGGAGAGCTCTACTTGTATCGCAACTAAAAGAGCGCGTAATCAGCGAAATAACGCAGTGTAGAACGACAATGCTTACTCTGAGAACCAAAATGTGGAACGAGGGAGTCGTCGTTACCGGAAAACACGACGATAGACACGTTACGTGCCGTCGCATTTGTCGCAAGGTCGCTCAGGAACGCCATGGGCCTGCCTACATCAGTATCCGACCGTGGTCCAAACGGAAAGAACTTACTCGACACCTGAAGTAACATGGACGACATTTAAGTTCATACCTCTCGTAAACCACTTCTACTTACTTGGATCTCCGTAGACATTCGCTGCGCGACGAGACGCATCAACCCAATTCAAGGCACGAGTAGGATCGCTTACTAGTCCCATTCGTAGATGCAAATGGGTTGGGAATGATTTCCACCCAATTCTTACTTGTAGGTGCATGAAGTGCAGCCCGTGTTTGATTATCTAGCACAAAAAGTGAGCATTCGCGAATCATTTGAAACTTCTGCACAAACCGTTGAGGAAGACGCTTGCATCCATCGGCACTTCGGGATTCAACGCATCCGGGATATAATATGGATCGAATTGCCCGTGCGCTGCTGGTAAAAATGAGATTGGAGACGGGGCGGTTTCGAATGAAAGAACGACATACACCAAGGAAAGGTGAAATTAGTTGCGTAGTCCGTTATCTCGGTGTACAGGTCACAGAGATACCAAGGGTCGATGCTTCCATTGGCGCGGCCTGACAGGTCACGTTTCCACGCATTGCGCGCATCCAACCTTTTGACAAGTCCTGATGGAGAATTGAACCCGTCTCCGAATTTCGCAGCGTGCCGGGCCTGCACGTCCTTCAGAAACTGTGCCTTGGTCAATCTGGCGTACTGTCCGGGGGACGCCGGACTAGGCAAGGGGGCGTTGAGAGTTGGAAAGTGTTCTGGTTGAGGGTACTGAAGGGTAAGATTATACCCGCAAAGCTTGCTCCTATTGCAAATGGGCAATATGAGTATCCATACTGAGACGCACACGTTGCCCCGAACGCACTGTTCCTGGAAGTACTCGAAAACTTGGGTGTCATACCCGATGATCTGAGGGTAGGTCTCTAGCACGCTGAGTACAGGCAGCTCCACAAATGTTTCGTATGATACGAGGGTTCCATCGCCGATCGCAATTCCGGTGAGGTTCACGGGCGGATTCTCGGTTTCGAAGTAGGCTTTTGTGATGTAGGGCTAAGAGTATCCCTAGATCAGCGGACACTCGCTTTGATGACGAGAACTGTACTTGCAATATAAGTTCCAGCATAGCTCTCGCCAGTAATGTGCAACGGTCGCGTGGCAAGATTAGGGAATACCTTGACGAGATTTTCCAAAAAGCCGATCTGCCGGTGCGTCAGCATGAGACTCAACTAGCGTGTCACTTGTGCTCACGAAATCAGCACCTAGTTGGTCCTCGTCGGGAACTGGATTGCATGTCAGGATACGTCAAGACTTGGCGCACTAGTGCTCACCTTGTCCATTGGCGTCAACGGTGCTGAATCCGGTCCCACTGACACAAATATGTTAGTCCGCAAAAAAACGATCAGAAAAAGGTGGGACGTACACGGGCTGATCGACCCATACATAATCGGCGACGGTGGACCACGCATACGTATTTTCAGCAAGCGAATAATTACCCAGGACGCTGATCGGGCCATTCTAGCAGCACAAACACGCGTCAACATCGTCACGGGTCCACGCCTGGCCCGAAAAATAAACCAACCTCGAATAAGAGTCCGATGAGACTCGAGGCGCCGGGACTAGAACCGTGGATCAGCCCATTACCACACACGAATCCACTCGCGACGCACCCTCCGTTGAGCCAGATAGCCCACGGTTCGGAGCTATTGGCGGTAAAGGACCCGCTAGAAGACTCGAACGCCCAGAAGAACAACGTATTGTTTGGGTGCCCAGGCCGCTGCACCGGAATATTCCCTGCCCAATTACGAGCTAGCGACCAGGACACGTTCGGAAGGCTTTCCGTCACCTGAAAATCTACACAGGACAAGATCAGGGATCGCAGGGCACCATCATCAAAAACGCGGCGCACAGTTCTGCCATTCAGGGCTATAGTCTCCGGTGGGTATCCCAGGATACACCTGAGGCCAGCTGCTACCACCCTGGCCGAGAAACGGTTGTGGGTTCTGGGCGGCCGCGAGGGTAGACATACTCGTAAGGAGGATGGCGCATGACGCCGCCAAGGAAACAGCGGGCAAGGGAGACATGGTACAGGAAGTTCTCCAACCTCACGGTCGGTTGTTTTAAAGGGGCCAAGTGCGGGCAGATTAAAATAGCCCACAATCCCCGGGAGTGCATGATGATCGCAACGGGGATGCTGTAAACCGTGCGTAATCCCAAGGCGCTTCTGCGGAGGTTGCCCGCACCGCTTGGGGGCACCGACGCTCGTCGTTCAACCTTCATTAATCATTGCCTAACATTCCAGCCTTCGAAGTGAGCTTCTGTCGAGCTGCGTTCCGCAAATTGGCCACTAGGTGGCGCAACCTGACCACCTTTGAAGTTACAGAATCTCGGACGCAAAAAAGTTGCCGTCCATCACTACGTTCCTGATCCGGGCCCCATGTGACCGCATGGCACGCAAGCCCTACGCGCATGAAACAGTTGCGGCTCAGATCCACTGCCAATGGTAATTCGGCCTCAACGACGGCGAAACGCAAAAATTAACATATTTGGCACGTGACGAATTCCAAAAGTTTGGCTTCGAGTACTCGTCAGGCTAGTCTCGCACCCGACGTTCTAGCACACTTCAGCGCGATGGCAGCCCATCCTTCTCAGGAAGGAGGGTGTCACGTCACGTGTCACCATCACACCGCTGTAGGATCTGGAACCGAGATTATCGTCAGGCTACTACGGTGACCAAAAACACGAAAAGCCCTAGGATGGGCAAAGGCATTAGTTTATCCCATTCTAGCACTCACAAGGCTCCCCGTTATTTGAGGGTTTAGGCCCCGGAACGAAAGTTCGCCGCTGACACCATCATTGCCAAGGCAGAGTCTAGGCTCCTTGTGGCTGACCTTCCCGAACCCAAGGATGAAGATCAGCATGATCATACTCGATCACCGTCTCCTGATCTTGGAACGACGGAAATAGCAGAAACGAACGACCGAGTGCTGTGCCCGTCGATCGGGGCCAATACGCAACTTGAGAACAGCTGAAAATGATAACCGGGTCTATCTCGATTTTGTGGCCTTTGCGCTTTTCCAACCTGGATGAGGGGGACAAGAATGTCTTTTGACACGTATAGACGTATGTATCGTTAGTTTGGAATATAACAACAGATATGTAATCTAAGGGGATGCTACAAGCCGGGTCCATGATCCATTACT
>JBBPKG010000592.1:0-16869 GCA_038089115.1 Fistulinella cinereoalba | reverse complement strand
GTCAAGGATAACCAAGATGGAGAGCCATCGAGGTTAGAGCCCTGGTTTATATACGTTCTGCATGTATGTACATGTTTGGCACATGGTCTGTGCGTAAATACGAGAAAGGAAAGAAAGAGATAAGAGAACATAACGCCATAGGCTAAATAAAAGTGGTACGACATAGGGCATAGGGTTAATAGATAAGGGTCGTGACGTCATCGTGATGTCATTGGGTCTAGCCCATGATGTCATAAAGAACCGTCTAGGTTCGGTCTAGAATGGAACAAAGGCTGTGACGCTCTAGGCGTGCACAGGTTAGAAGTCTGAAAGATTAGATAGTCGGATCTCGGATCTAGCCGAGATAAGATAAGATAACCGGAACTTGCCGGATAAGATAAGATCAAAAGATAAGATAAGAAAGTCAGTGAAAATGAATGAAGTCCGTTAAGATGTGTGGGCAAATACCGGTGCCCGTTTCACGTACAAATGTACCTAGCCGTCAACCAGGACGTCTACAACTCCGAAACCAAACAGATCGCCTATGCCCTATCCTACATGAAGAAGGGCACCGCTGCTACGTGGGCCGCTAACTTTAGCGAGTCCAAATTCTCGTCCCTCTCCGCAGGCTCCTCCCTCTCCCTAGGAAAGTGGGCCGACTTCGAAAAAGACTTTCAAGCCGTGTTCGAAAGTTCAGAAACCAAGAACGACGCCCTTGCATGGCTTAACAAAATGCGCATCTACGAAGACCGGCAGGGAAGGTATAACCCCGCCCTCCAACGCTATATCACTGAGTTCAAAAATAAAGCAACGCTCTCGGAAATCAAGGAGGACAATGTCCTCATCAACTTCTTTGCCATGGGTATGCCATCGTCCCTGATGGAGCGTATCCACTCCCTCGAAAAGGTTCCCGACGACATCTCCGGATGGTACGAAAAGGCCATCAAACTCGCCGCCCTGAAAGAAAGGGCAATCGATATCACTTCTCGACGAAAGGGAAACACGTACGTGACCCCTTCTAGTTCTCGCTTCCCCGCCCCCACTACCAAGGACCCCGACGCCATGGACGTCGATGCCATCAGGAAGCCGAAGAAGCTAACCGACGAAGAACGCGAAAGATGCAGAAAGGAAGGGCTCTGCTTTAAGTGCAGAAAGAAGGGCCATAACCTGAACCAATGTCGCGTAAAATTCTCCAACGCTCCACCCCCTGTCCCACCAAAAGACGTTCGTCAAACGACGAACAAGATCGAAGAAGTGCCCACTGACGACGAAAAAGAAGTCGGTCAGGTCGGCATGGATTTTTAGATAGGAGAACGCCCACGATGCACGTTTCTCCTCTCACCTCTGTACAATGTAACATGGTCCAACCTATAGCCATGAAAGCAATGAGAATCCCTATAACGTTGCTCCAACCATGTGGAACTGTCAAAGCCATTGCCGCTCGCGCCCTCGTAGACTCTGGCGCACAAATCTCCTGCATTGATTGGACCTTTGTCTGGTCAAACGACCTCCCCCAAAAACGCCTCGAAAAACCCATCATCGTTCGAAACGTGGATGCCACCGCGAACCAATCCAGATGCATCAAGTTCACTACCGACCTCTGGGTAAACGTCAACGGGTATACTTGCAAACAGACCTTCCACATCATGAACTGCGGGAAGGAATCTGTCATCCTTGGCCTCCCGTGGCTCGTAGCAGCCAACCCGAAAATCGACTGGAAAGGTCGACTCCTTACCATCCCCGAATCGACGGATCAAACCGCCAACCTCCTTGCAGCTCATGAGGAAGTCAAATGAAAGGTTCATAAAGCATACGAACGACTCTCGAAGACCAACGCACCCCCGAAACACAAAGCCGTCAACGCCATAGAACACGAACACCTCTTCCATTACCTTGGGAGAGAAGAAGACGATTTCTGGTGTGCCCGCATGTCCCTGGCTAGGAGTATGACGAGGATGAAAGCTTGCAAAACCCTCAACAGGACAGTCCTTGCAAATAATCGCTTTGTCCCCAACCCTATATTCTCCTGTAGCGCTCTCACCACCTTGACCGATCTCGCCATCGAAGCGCTGGCCAAAAAACAAGAAATCGTCCTCCCCGAAGTCTATAAAGACTACCAGGATATCTTCTCAGACGAAGATACTCCTCTCCCCCCTTCTCGTGACTGCGACCACGAGATCAATCTCGTCGAAGATTTCGTACCCAAGATCGGCAAACTATACCCGCTCACCACCGAAGAAAAGAAAGCCCAAGACGACTACTTGGACGAAAACCTAAAGAGCGGAAAGATCCGCCCCTCCTCCTCGCCCCAAGCCGCCCCCTTCTTTTTCGTCAAAAAGAAGGATGGGAAACTCCGCCCTGTACAAGATTACCGCTATCTCAACGATCATACGATCAGAGACGCCTACCCTCTCCCGCTCATCTCCGACCTCCTCGATAAACTCAAAGACGCTAAGGTCTTCACCAAATTCAACGTGCGCTGGGGGTATAACAACATCCGCATCAAAGAAGGCCATCAATGGAAAGCAGCCTTTGTCACCACCAGGGGGTTGTTTGAACCCGTCGTTATGCCCTTTGGCCCCAAAAACGCCCCAGCCACGTTCCAACGTTTCATGAATAAGGAGTTTCGAGATCTCATCGCAGAAGGAAAGGTCGTCATATACATGGACGATATCCTTATCTTTTCTCCCGACCAAACTACCCACGACGAAACCACTCGACGAGTTCTCCAACGAATGCGAGAACTCAACCTCTGCCTCCGCCTCCAGAAGTGTAAGTTTAACACTTCGGAAGTCGACTACCTCGGCATGATCGCCCATCCCGGTGAACTTGCAATGGACCCCATCAAATTGGAAGGGATTGCTTCCTGGCCAAACCCTCAGAAGGTCAAAGACGTCCGCTCCTTCCTCGGATTTGCCAACTTTTACCGGCGTTTCATTCCTCATTATTCGGATGTTGCCCGCCCACTCCTTGACCTAACCAAGAAGGACCACCCTTGGTCCTGGACACCAACTTGTCAAAACGCCTTCGATCAACTAAAACAGGCGTTTACTTCCTCCCCGGTTCTCCGCCTCCCCGATGTCTCACGACCTTTCACAATCACCACCGATGCCTCGAAATACGCCACCGGGGGTATTCTCCTCCAAACCGACACCAACGGTGACTGGCACCCCTGCTCTTACCTCTCTCAAACGTTCTCCGCCGCGGAACGTAACTACGACATCTATGACCGCGAACTCCTTGCGGTCATCCGCGCTCTCCATGCCTGGCGACCTTACCTCCTAGGCTCCGCCCATCCCGTTCAGGTCTTCACCGACCACAAAAATCTCACGTACTTCAAAGCTCCCCAGAACCTCAATCGACGCCAAGCTCGTTGGCTCCTTGACCTCGCCGACTACGAGCTAAAGATGATCCATGTCCCTGGTTCCCAGCTCTCCGCTCCCGATGCCCTCTCTCGTCGTCCTGATTGCTGCCCCGACGACTCTTCAGACAACACGGCCATCGCTCTCCTTCCCCCATCCCTCTTCGTCAACCTCGTCGACACCACACTCCGCACTAAAATCCAGTCCGCTTCCGCCGGCGATCCCCTCGTCCTCCAATCTCTTCAGTCAATGGACGAGTCTCGTCCTACCTTCCTCCGTGCCTGCACCTCCGACTGGCAATACGAAGACCACACCCTCCTTTTTCAAGGCCGTCTCTATGTCCCCCCTGACCTTCGTCACGACATCCTCGTCCGCTGCCATGATCACCCGTCCGCCGGCCACCCAGGCTTCCTTAAAACCCGCCAGCTTGTTTCGTCTGAGTTTTGGTGGCCCGGCCTCGCCTCCTATGTCCGCTCCTATGTCTCCGGCTGCGCTGTATGCCAGCAAAACAAAACCAATACCCATCCGACTACTCCGCCCCTTGTCCCTATCCACTCCTCCTGCTCCCGCCCCTTCCAACAGGTCTCTTGCAACCTCATCACTGACCTCCCTCTCTCTGCGGGTTTTGACGCCTTGTTGGTCGTGGTCGACCACGGGCTTACAAAGGGGGTAATTCTCTGCCCCACAAACAAGACGGTCACTGCCGAAGGCATTGCAACCCTCTTCTTTGAACACGTCTACAAGCGCTATGGCTTGTACAACAAGATTATCTCCGACCGAGGCCCACAATTTGCCTCAACCTTCACCAAAGAGCTCAGTCACCTCCTGAACTACGATCTCGCCCTCTCTACCGCGTATCACCCACAGACCGACGGAGAAACAGAACGAGTAAACCAAGAGATAGAAACGTACCTCCGCATCGTATGCGGAAACTTCCCCAGCGCATGGACCGAACACATTGTGAACGCCGAGTTCGTCCATAACCACCGTCCCCACTCTGTCACAGGAAAATCACCGTTCTACCTTATGATGGGGTACGAACCACTAGCCCTACCCACGCCATCAAAGAAAACCAACATACCGGTGGTGGAAACCTGTCTCCAGAAACTTGTCGCCGCCAGAGACGAAGCCCTTGCAGCCCACGAACTCGCCCGACAGACTATGGCATCACGATCCCTCCGCTCCTTTAAACCTTTCAAAGTTGGCGACAAAGTGTGGTTAGAAGCCCGCAACCTGAAACGCCTCGTGACCAATCCGAAATTCGCCCCGAAGCGAGAAGGCCCCTTTACCGTCACGAAGGCCCTCTCCACAGTCACGTATCAAATACGAATCCCCGCAGCATGGAAGATCCACAACGTGTTCCACGCTTCTCTCTTATCACCCTATCGCGAAAACAGCGTGTACGGCAAAAATTTCCCAAAGCCACCCCCGGAGCTAATAGAAGGCGAAGAAGAATACGAAATCGAAAAGATCGTACGACATCGCGGAACCCCGTCTTCCCGCTCCTTCCTGATCCGATGGCAGGGCTATACTGCCGAAGAAGACTCATGGGTAGCCGAGCGGGATTTGAAACATGCAAAGTCCGCCCTCCAAGATTATAAAAGTCGGCACCCCTCCGTTTTCCCTCCTTCCCAGCTACCGCCATCTACCCGCCGTCGCTAAAACAACATGTCTTCCATTGCCACCATGTCCTCCGTTTCTTCCATCACCGATACCCCTTCCCATTCCCCTTCTCATCCTCCTACCCCTGTCGTAACTCTCGAAACCATTGAACAAGCCAGAAACGCTACTCCCGAACCCGTCGTCGCCGCCGACGTCCCCATCGCTGCCTACACCCTTCAACGTCCCATCACCCCTGCAACCCGCCTCGCCGTATACGACGACCTCCTCCTCCAACCTCACTTTGCCTGGGCCCTCTCTTGCCATACGGATGCCGAGTCCATCGTGGACTCCTTGTACGCTGCTTACCTCCATGCTCACGAGTTGATCACTACCGCCACAGAGATGCAGAAGTCTAGGATTGCTGGAGTCGCCCTTCATGGGTATATCATTGAACGGAAACAGAGAGCGGTGATAGAGGATCTCGTAACGGCCATGCACCAGATGGATCTCACGTCGTTCTTTCTCGACGTCGATCGCGTCGATCGCGAAACCGCCCACCAACATGCCCTCATCGCCGCTCGACCCCTCATCGAACGACTCACCACCCCGCCCCGTTCAAACCATAGCTCCTCAGCTCCTGTCCCTACCCCTTCTGCCACCTCTGCCTCCATCCACACGGATGAGGAACTCGCGTATCAAGCAGCCGAAAAGCGGCACATCGAAGACGAAGGACATATCATTCTTACCCCATCGCACCCGCGGTACCCGGAGAGCTGTCATCAATGTCACCGACTTGGGCACTTCCGCCCCCATTGCGCCCTCTATCAATGCCCTTTCTGTCGAAAGTGGGCTCCCGGCCATAAACAGAGTCGCTGCCCCGTCAATCGACCCTCTGTACCGCGCTCTCCTCCGAGGCCCATTGCCTCTTCCTCGTCCTCGTCCTCCGCCTCTCCCTGACCCGTCCCCGCTCCCCGTGGCCGCCCCTTTCACTCCCGCGGTCGTATGTCCACTGGTGGTCGTCGCCCCGCACCCTATCACCGGCGCTCCCCCTCACCTCCCCATGATTATGATCCCTGCCCATGGGATGGCGATGCTTGGGCCAACGTTACCAGATCCCCTGACCACACCTGCCTCGACTTCTAGGTTACCTTCGCGGTAGCTTCAGGGTTACAAAGGGGGTAATGTTACGATTGCCTTTTGTTTATCTCTGTTTACTTTTACGATCGGACATATTTCTTTTCGGCCGAAGCCTCGCCACTCGTCTTCAGCCTACGTCTCAGTACGTTTCCCACATACGTAATCATGCTTACCATTGTATCCGATGCCATTGCCTTGATGTCATCTGTATTACCTCACCTTCAGATGACGCGTCCCTTGACAGTCATTTTCGCTTATGCATCGTCCGATGACATCGCGTCGTACGATTATTTTACCATTGGCTGTTTTCTTTTTCATACTCATCGAACCGGCCCTCAACGGCCTCTTCTCTTCGTATATAAACCGGCCTATCGCCGTCCGTGTACTTTAACTTGTTTCTCCCTTGTATTCCCTCGCAAATACAAGTCTACTTGTTCCTCACCATTCTCTTCCGGTGTGATCCTCGTTCCTCCCTTGTTCAATAACAAGGGAAGTCTTTCAGATCCTACGTCGACCCCTTGTCGACCAGATCACTCCTCGGTCGACTAGTCGACACCTCCTCGTGTTTCTGCCTCAACAAGGGCTACGCTCCGACCTACCCAGCCGAAGTGTAACAATAGGTACATGCTTCTTGAACTGGTCTCTGGAGCTCCTAAACAACAGACATAACATCTTGGCTATTTCACAGTATGGATCCAGTAGTACATTTTGATTGTCCCTATGTTGACTGTCTAACAAACACAGGGTCCTTCATTCCATCAGACCGCTTCACCTTGTGCATTCAATCTCATACCTTCAAGTCACTTCCCTTGAATATGGTTGAGTTGTTCTGAGTTTGTATCCAGAGGGCTGGTGGTCCATGGAAAGCCACATCTTTGGTGCGCCTTTCATGCAGTGGTTGAGGATTGTGATGATATAGTGTGACAGGATTTGCTCAGCCGAGTTCGCCCTACCACATCCACTACCGGTTGACCATCTACATGCAATCTGGTCTTAATACAAGTGGGATTTACAGCTTTGGGTGGCAACAGATCTGCCTATGTCAGGAGATGAGTGCATACAGGATGCTATTCCACTCGTGGCGAATGTGATGAGTGGTGTATGGCAGGCCTTGGTGGGGACCAAAGATCAAGAAGTCTATCGAGCCTTGGCATGTATTTGAAATGGATAGTACTGAAGAGAAGACGATGAATATTACATAGTCTGCAAGGTACTGAAACGGGCACAGGTATTTGCCCACACACTTAATGGACTTCAATGTTTTTCCATTGACTTTCTTATCTTATCCGGCAAGTCCCAGACATCTTATCTTATCTCGGCTAGATCCGAGATCCATTTATCTTATCTTTCAGACTTCTAACCTGTGCAGCACCTAGGCCGAGCCTAGTCCTCACAGCCATTGCTTCTCTTCTAGACCGAACCTAGACAGTTCTTTATGACATCATGGGCTAGACCCTATGACATCACGATGACATCATGACACTTACATGTACACCCTATGCCCTAACCCTTATGCCCACCTATAGCATTATGTGCTCTTATCTTTTCTTTCCTCTTTCATATTTACGCATGGACTGTGCCAAACATGTACACACTACGTCTTTCCAGTATATATACTGGGCTCCAACCTTGATGGCTCCCCATCTTGGTTGTCCCTTTACCTTCACCTTCAGAGGGCCAGCCAACTCTGGGACGCTCCTTTGGTAGATCCATTGGACCGAGCCTGTTATTGTCGCATAGCCCAGACCCTTCGGCTATGGCAGACGTCAGACATAGGCTTTGATGCTTATGCAGTCTGCAACTTTTCAGGTTGCAACATTACAACCAAGATCACCATCCGTCGCCGAGACTAGAAGATCTCCCCGACATCTCTCTCTTTGACGAAGTGAAGGGCCGTTTCCCACAACATCCACCAGCAACCCTGCTCAATACGATGAGCACCCTCTTTCATTCAGACGATACTCACCCGACCCCAGGACTTGATGTCACTGCGAGGCTGGTGCTGGACACGCTAGGTGGAGGCTGGCATGTCGGTCAAGATGGTAGCTGACCTCAGAAGCATGACGCAGCCAGGAAACACAGAAGGAATGCATCTTCCGCCATTACGCTGTACCCTCCAGTGGAGGGCTCTCAAGACAGAAAACCCCGCCACCCGTTGGACGAAGACAGAGAGGCACTACGTGAGGAACGCAGTACTAAGAGGGCGAGAGTGGACATGGGCCATAGAGAGTTGGGGCCTCACAGCAGCAAATCGACGACATCGCACAAGAAGACGGGAAATAGAAGATGACTGGGACGAGAGTTTGTGCCAGAGTCCCCCATGGACCGTGAGCTGGTCTACATTCAACCCAGAAGTCGTGCACCAGGACAAGACAGTCTGCAACCCCTCGATGACCACAGATCACCATGACGACAGACCAAATCCCATATTCGCAGACTTGCTAGCTTGGACAAGATCCCGGCGCTGGTTTTCCTTTGCTGGTAGGGTTAGTAAGACGAGATGAGGAGGAGGGCCGAAAGAGCATCCACAAGCATTGGAGTGGAGTAGGCATTGGTGAGGCGGAGGACAGTAGTCGCAAGATATTGGAACAGACCAAGTGATGAAGACACGAGCAAGACGGGCTAAAGATAGCCACCACCATAAGCCCTAAAGAACTAGGCAGACCTGCCGAAGGACGATAGTAGGCATCGACGTAAGCCCCCATCGTGGGCAGTCACGCTCCTCACCAAAAGAGGATGCACAGAGACGAAGAAACAGGACGTTGTGCCTAGATGGACGCAGAGATAACGGCATAAGTATCCTGATGAAACAGGCAGCCACACTCGGAGCAACGAGCTCAGCTAATATGCTTTCTTGAACATCGGCGAACGCGCCACCACTGTCAGCGATCGGGTCAAGTCCGGTCAAGCCAGCATGACCGTCGCTATCTGTCAGCGCACATCACTGTCCACCAGCACACATCGGGTGCGCGTCACCCCGTTTCTATTCTTTGTTGCAAAGATACGCCTGTACCTGTTTCACTTTTGAACGTATTTAGTTTGTCGCGTACGCCCGATACCTCAGCCGTTTCTGTTCTGTCTGAACTGCGCTGAGGTATGATTCCCATTCCTATTGCTTACAGTCGATACTTACTGCTGTACCATAGACTCGTTCATCTATGCTACAGGTACTTAATATAGCCATTTCTGTTCTGTCCGAACCGTGCTGAGACTCGTTCGTCTATGCTACAGCTCTGCGCGTACATAACCTCAGACAGGTTATGAGCCCTGATGCTATGGATACTACCGTCACTACCACCTCCAAAGAAGATCTTTTTACTATGCCAAAGCTTGAGGCCGATGGCCGTAACTGGGTCATATTCAAGAACCGCATTGAGTGGGCGATGGCCGCTCACGGTGTTGCCGATCACCTGACTGGTAAAGGCACGGCTGCGCAGCCAGTCCACCCAGGTGACAAAGCAACAGCGGATGAGCTCAAAGCTTACGAGAAGGATCTTGCCGCTTGGCAGAAACCCGAGTTTACTTGCCGTCAGCAGCTTGCTCGCGCTCTCCCTGACTCAACTCTTTGGAAAATCCTACATGATGACACTGTAGCTAAAATGTGGAAGACAATCACGACTGAATACGAGTCTAAAACGTCGCTCATCCAGGCTGATCTTCGTGCAAAGTTCCAGAATCTGTCTTGTGCTGAGAAGGGTGATCTCTGTACCCATTTGGACAAGCTCCATGCCAGCCGTGAGGAACTTGCTGCAGTTGGTGTTACGCTGAAGGATGATGAATACACCTCCACCATCATACGTTCCCTCCCTCGGTCATACCAGAACTTTGTTGCACATTTGTCCTCCACTGCTCATCTTGTCGGCAAAGAAATCTCCCCAGATGACCTCATGAACTATCTCGTGCAGGAGCATGACCGGCTCACAACCACTTCGAAAGCGTCTGGATCCAAGGAGACGAGTGTAGCTCTGTCTGCCTCTGGATGTTCCTCTGGTAATGGCTCCAAGAAGATGAACTCGAAGCCTCGAGGAGTTTGTTGGAACTGTGGTGGCAAGGGTCATCGGCAGGACCAATGCCCCAGCCCATCGCAGGATGGGAAGTCAACCACTGGTGGTGGTAAATCGTCCCCGAAGGGAAAAGTGCCCGACAAGAGCAGTGCCAATGTACATAGTGGAATCTCGCAGTGATGGAGGCGCTTGGGTCGCCTGCTTAGCAGATGGGTATGAAAGTGATATGGATTCCATGCCCGGTCTGCAAGACTGCTCTGATGTCGAAGAAGATGACTCTTGGTTCTCAGAGGATGAGAACAACAAGGATGCCCCACTTGAATCAACTGTCGCATCTGGACAAGTTGACAGACATGCTCTGGCTGTGATTGCACCAGCTGATGAAAGTACTGTGGTCGAGCTTTATGACTCTGGTTCCACACACCATTTATCCCCTTACCACGAATGTTTCGCCTCTTTTCACGACATGCCATCCAAGACTTTTGATGCTGCGAACCAGCAATCTTTTTGTGCCACTGGTGTTGGCGACATGATGATTGAAGTCCCGAATGGATCAGCAATGTCCACCATCCATTTGAAGGATGTTTTGTATGCCCCCGCTATTGGATATACTCTCGTCTCCATTGGTTGCATTGACGATGCTGGATGCATCGCGACATTCGGAGGAGGTGCCTGCACTATTGCAGTGCCAGATGGCTCCATGATTGGTCGGATTCCCAAGTCGTCAAAGGGCCTATATCGTGTTGAGCAGAGCGCTGACACTGGAGTTGCCAATGCAACCGTACAATGGCTCATGGTTATGGAACTCCATCGGCGCATGGGGCACATTGCTTTCGAGGCTGCTAAACAGCTTGTTCTGAAGGGCCATGTTAAGGGCATTGAGCTCGCACCAATGGGTGGTGACAACTCTCTCCACTGTGACTTGTGTATCACAGCGAAGGCCAAACGACAGCCAGTACCAACTGAGCGTGAAGGGGAGCGCTCAGCTGAATACGGTGGTGAAATCCATTCAGATCTTTGGGGGCCAGCACCTGTCACCTCACTCAGAGATCACAAATACTATATGGCTTTTACAGATGATATGTCTCGCGAGACACAAGTATACCCGCTGCACACCAAGTCTGAAGCTTTTGAAACCTACCTTGCATATGAGGCATGGGTGGCGAAGCACTGCAGTGCCTCCATCAAGTGTTTGCGCAGCGACTGCGGAGGGGAGTACCTAAGCGATGAATTTAGCCGGCATCTTGAAGCGCACGGGACCGTACGCAAACTTACTGTGCACAATACACCTCAACAGAATGGGGTGGCCGAGCGGCTCAATGGTATTCTGGTCACAAAGATTCATGCCTTGTTGCATGATGCTAAACTACCACAATATTTGTGGGCCGAGGCACTTCAACACGCTGTTTGGCTGAAGAACCGCACCTCGACCAAGGCACTCGCTGGTTACACCCCATACGAGGCCATTTTGGGCCACGCGCCCAACCTATCCCGTTTGCCTATCTGGAGTTGCTGCATTTGGGTGTGCTGCGAGCATGCATCGAAGCTGGGAAGTCAGGCTGACGAAGGGCACTGGGTGGGTTATGACTCACAAAGTAAGGGCCACCAAGTTTTTTGGCCCATCACCCACTCTGTTTCTGTGGAGCGCAATGTCCAGTTTGCGTGTGGAGGTGCTGATGTGTCCCTGGGTGCCGCTCCTGATGAGCTGGGGGGGGAGTATAGTGATCACGGCGACCGCAGCAACAGCTCACCTATTGCGCCAGAAGCACCAGCGGCCGCTATCCCCACACCAGCACCAAAGGCCGAACAAACTGCCCCATCACCGCCTCTGTTGCGTCGTTCATTGCGCATGACACAGCCTAGTCGCTACGTGTGAGAAATTCTCGCTGGTTCTGGAAGCGCCACAGGTCAGATTGGGCAACTGCCCCTTCCCACTGGAATGAAAGACCACTCACCAGCCTTGACGAAGCCTGTTGAGGCTAAGCCAGTTGAAGGTAATGCAGCTGCATTGGCAGCCACTGCCACTGATGTTGAGGGTTTGGAGCCACGCACCGTAGAGGAGGTGAGGAAACGTCCTGATTGGCCGAAATGGGACGCAGCTATCCACGAAGAACTTGATCGCTTAAACTCCACTGGAACATGGACCGTTGCTGACAAACCACATAGTGCAAATGTCGTAGGCAGCAAATGGGTCTTCAAGGTCAAGAAGATGGCCAGCGGCAACATCAAACGTTACAAGGCACGCCTTGTAGCTCAAGGGTTCACTCAAGTTCTGGGCGTCGACTATTTCGACACCTTTGCACCCGTTGCCAAACTTGCTTCCATCCGTGCCGTTCTCGCAACCACAGCCGTCAATGACTGGGAAATCCAACAGCTTGATGTCAAGAGCGCTTACCTAAACAGCGAGCTCGACCCCGGAGAAATGATTTTCATGAAGCAACCACCGGGTTACGCTATCCCAGGCCAAGAACAACGAGTTCTGCATCTCGTCAAAGCACTGTACAGGCTCAAGCAAAGTGGACGCCGCTGGTATGAGAAGCTCAACAAGATCCTGATGTCTGCAGGTCTCACCTGATGCGAGTCTGACCACGCTGTTTTCTCCCGACAAGATGGCGAGCATCTTATTATCATTACCGTACATGTTGACGACATGCTACTCACATCCAGCAGCATCGACCTGCTCCGCCACACCAAGGACCAACTCCGTTCCATTGGAAGTCTCCGATCTGGGAGATATCCACTGGCTTCTCAGATTTGAGGTATCACGAGACTGCACTGCACGCACCCTCACAGTTGTCCAGAAATCGTATATTGATGGCATCATGCGCCGCTACCATTTGGAAGACGCAAAGCCCGCATCCATTCCAATGGACCCGGGCGCCAACTTCTCCAAGTCGCAATCCCCCACCACCGCTCGCGAAGTTGCTGACATGCGTGACATCCCGTATTGGGAACTTATTGGCTCGCTCATGTACACAGCGATTGGCAGTCGACCAGACATCGCATTTGCCACATCTGCACTGTCCCGCTTCTGTGAAAATCCCGGCTGTGCTCACTGGGAGGCGGCCAAACGGGTTGTCCGTTATCTCAAGGGGACCGCTACCTGGGGCATCACCTATGGCCCCGCGCGTGCCGACGAAGGCCTGTATGGCTATATGGATGCAGATGGTAACGCCCACGAGGACTGCCATGCCATTTCGGGCTATGCGTTCATGCTGAACGGTGGGCCCATTTCCTGGTCCGTTAAGACACAGGAAATCATCACGTTGTCGACCACAGAAGTGGAATACGTCGCCGCCACGCACACTGCCAAGGAAGCCTTATGGCTGCGCTCGTTCCTCGGCGCGCTTTTTGGCACACTGACCAAACCGACCACTCTCTTTTGTGATAACCAATCCACTATCACGCTTGCGAAAGACGGAAAATTTCACACTCGTACAAAGCACATCGATATTAGGTATCATTTCATACGATATGTTCTTGCTCATGCTACCGTTTCCTTAATCTATTGCCCTACTGAGGACATGCTGGCCAACACGTTGACAAAGGCTCTCCCCAGCACCAAGGCAAAGCATTTTGCGCTCGCGCTCGGCCTGCGCCCAGCTTGAGAGGGGAGTGTCAGCGATCAGGTCAAGTCCGGTCAAGCCAGCACGACCGTCGCTATCCGTCAGCACATGTCACTGTCCGCCAGCGCACATCGGGTGCGCGTCACCCCGTTTCTATTCTTTGTTGCAAAGATACGCCTGTACCTGTTTCACTTTCGAACGTATTTAGTTTGTCGCATACGCCTGATACCTCAGCTGTTTCCGTTCTGTCCGAACTGCGCTGAGGTATGATTCCCATTCCTATCGCTTACAGTCGATACTTACCGCTGTACCATAGACTCGTTCGTCTATGCTACAGGTACTTAATATAGCCGTTTCCGTTCTGTCCGAACCGCGCTGAGACTCGTTCGTCTACGCTACAGCTCTGCGCATACATAACCTCAGACAACCACCATCTTTCATGACGACCTATTTACAGACAACCCTGACAAGAGGCGAGAGTAAAGGTTGAGAAAAGAATATGGCCCGAAGGACAGGCATCTGACGAGACGAGACGAGACCTTGGAAAAGGAGGAAAAGATTACGCTGAGAAAGACTCGGAGACATACACCTCATGATGACGGCGCCTTAGACAGGTAGCCTTACGATTTCTTTGTACCTCAGTACGGTACAGGAATACCAAGGTCTCCCAGGACCATAAACATCCTGGGACGACACTAAAAGCACCAAAACTCACAACGCTCAGGCCAACCAGAAGGGCTCGGCACAGAAGGGGGGTAAGAAGGCCTCCACAAAGACGTTTGAAGGTGGCAGCGGAGGATCCACATGCTACAACTGTGGCAAAGAAGGCCACTTTACGAAGGACTGTAGAAGTCCGAAGAAAGCCTGCCCTGAGTGCAAATGGCTCAGCGGACAGCACAAAAGGGAGTGCTCCAAGGGAGGCTCTCAAAACACACAAGCAGCGGACATAGCCGACTCATCAGAAGAAGAAGCCAAGGAACCCGAACAGACGACGGGCTCGGACCCCTTTGCCGATATCTGCAGCTTAACCAGGAAGCAGCTCGAGGAGCACTTCAAGAAGAAGTATACCAAGCAGGCAGCGGAACGGAACGGGAAGGGAAAAGGGAAGGCGGCCTGATCGAACTGGGTGACAGTGCCGCATACACTGACAATTGCAGATACATGTCATGTAGGACTAATTATTACGATGTGCTAACTTCTTTAGAAATCGAAGGCATTACAGCCGACAAGTGCCAAGAGGCGACCCTAGACAGGCGCGGCTGGGGCTGTATAATGCCGGTGCTTAATTCCTCTTCACAAAAGGAAGTAAAAATTTTGACGAAACCTACTGACGAAGAAATCCCAGATAATATATTCATGAGAAGCTGCTCCCACAAGCAGGAGATACTATTGACGTTACAGGTGGCCCCTTCAAATGCCAAGAAGAACCTCACAAGGGTAGAAGTGCTCCTAGACAGCGGAGCAAACAAAGTCTTCATCGATCGGAAGTGGGTCGAGAAGCAAGGTTGGGAACTCAAGGAGCTTCCGCGACCAATCCCCATGTTTAACGTGGACGGCACTAAGAACAGTGCCGGAAGTATCACTCACACGGTGGACTTACTGATGGACTTTCTAGGACACCGAGAGAAGGTGATCGCAGAAGTCACAGACTTGGGAAAGAACTCCCTCATCATCGGGTACAGCTGGCTGAAGAAGCATAACCCGGAGATAGATTGGCAAGAAAGCAAGGTCAAGATGACGCGATGCCCGCGAAGCTGCCTCATGCTACAAGACAGAGGAGCACATATTGCCGCCATAGAAGAAGAAGAGCAGGAAGATGCATGGGACGCTTACTACGTGCATGCAGCTATCGAAAAGATCGACAAGAAGGTCGACACAACACTAGAAGAGCTCGTGCCTAAGCAATACCACAAGTTTGCAAAGGTCTTTTCAAAAGGAGATAGCGAAAGGATGCCATTGTGGAAGCCATGGGATCATGGGATAGATCTCAAGGAGTCGTTCAAGCCAAAGAAGGACCGCATCATTCCGCTGAGTGCTGATGAACAGAAGGAAGTCATGGCGTTCATAGACGAACAGCTGAGGAGGGATATATCCGACCCAGCAAATCACCCCAGATGTCACCAGTGTTTTTCATGCCAAAGAAGACTGGCGATAAGAGGATGGTACAGGATTACTGCTACCTCAACGAACACACGGTGAAGAACAACTACCCACTGCCGTTGATCTCACAGCTGGTCGACAAGCTCAAAGGAGCAAAGTTGTTCACAAAGATGGACCTCAGATGGGGTTATAACAACATTTGGATCAAAGAAGGAGACGAATGGAAGGCAGCATTTGTATGCTTTAGAGGAGCCTTTGAACTGCTGGTTATGTTCTTTGGCCTCTGCAACTCACCTGCGACGTTCCAGGCGATGATGAATGAAATCTTTGCAGATATGGACAACGTGGTTGTCATATACATGGACGACCTCCTTATCTTCACCAAGACAGAAGATCAAGAAGAGCATGACAAGGTCGTGCTAGAAGTTTTGAGAAGGCTCGAAGAAAACGACCTTTTCGTAAAACCGGAGAAGTGCACCTTCTCGGTAAAAGAAGTCGACTTCCTAGGGATGGTCGTAAAACAGACTGGAATCACGATGGACAAAGCCAAGGTCCACGCAATTCTGGAATGGCCCACACCAAAGACAGTGAAAGGAGTTAGAAGTTTCCTAGGGCTCGCCAACTTCTACAGACGTTTCATCAAAGACTACGCCCAGCTAGCTAGGCCGATGAACGATCTACTGAAGAAGGATACCGCTTTCAGATGGGAAGCATCGCAGCAGGCTGCATTTGACGAATTGAAGAAGAGGTTTACTGAAGCCCCCATCCTCGTGTACCCAGATAATGACAGAGAATTTCGGTTAGAAGCAGACACATCAGACTATGCCACAGGTGGTGTTTTGTCGATGAAACAGGGAGCCGAGTGGCATCCCATCACGTATTACTCTCACTCTATGTCAGAGCCAGAGAGGAACTGTTACGATTTCCTTTGTTTGTTCTTGTTTACTTTTACGATCGGACTCATTTCCTTTCGGCCGAAGTCTCATCGTTCGTCTTCGGCCTACGTCTTTGTACGTTTCCCACACACGTAATCATGCTTACTCTTGCATCCGATGCCATCGCTTTTGATGTCATCTGTATTACCTCACTTTCAGATGACGCGTCCCTTGACGGTCATTT
>JBBPKG010000591.1:2697-16872 GCA_038089115.1 Fistulinella cinereoalba | reverse complement strand
TCATGGGCGAGGCGAGGCGGGCGGGCGGGACCGGGGGGCGGGGCGGGGCGGGCGGCGGGGCCGGGGGGCGGTCTGGGCGTCGGGGACGGTGGGCGCGGCGGGCGGGGGGGTCGGCGTCGCTGTGTAGCTCGATGGCGCCGGGAGAGTTAGCGCGGGGGGATAATTCGTGTTATAAATCCCAGCTCAAAATCGGGCGTGCATATCAAAAACGTTGTGCCACCCCCCGTGCGACTTTATTACCCCCCGGGGTGCATCGGGAAAGCGTGACCTGGTCACATTCCCACGGGTGCAGATGTCTCTTGTCAAGATCTGTCCGGCGCCAGTCCTTTGCGACCGTCATCATGCTCGCCCTCGTCAATCCGCTCCACTCGTCTGAACACAGGGCCAGCATCGCCTCGCTGTCTGCACTGCCCCTCCCCGCGCCCCCCGCCTCCGCCCGCCCACAAAGGCCCCACCGGAAACACCCAATACAGCAACCGTTCGCCCCCTCCCATTTCGCTTCGTCCAAGTCCCTCTCTCTGCCCCCAACGGCTGCCTACGACACCCTCCCTGCTCGCCCAGCCCCCGCGCCACAGCTGGCCCACAGCTCGCCCCCCTCCGTCGCCGTCTCCCTACCGTCCGATAACACTCGCCCTCCCCCTCCACCGCATCCCCCGTCCGTCGACGTCCATTCCTATGCCCCGACAGACCTTCTCAAGCTCCTCGCCTCCCTCCTCACCCAAATCGCACGCACCAACGACACCCTCTCCTCCCCGGACTCGGCCGCCCACACCCTCCCCAACCAAGCCCCATCATCAGACTCCCCTCGCACCCCTGTGTGGCGCTCCCTCACCTCCGCATCCCGCACCGCCCTTGCAAATCCTGCATCCGCCCTCACATTCCATGCCCGCAACATCCCCACTATCACCCTCGAGGCATATCTCCTCCGCATCCTCAAATACTGTCCCACCACAAACGAGGTCTTCCTCGCCCTCCTCGTCTACTTTGACCGCATGTCCCGTCTCGCTTCGGATGCCACGGGCCGCACATTTGTGATCGACTCCTACAACGTTCACCGATTAGTCATTGCAGGCGTCACCGTGGCCAGCAAATTCTTCAGTGACGTGTTTTACACCAACTCACGATACGCCAAGGTCTGTCATTTCCCTTTCGTCCTGGCAGTGCTAGTCACTGAGCTCCCGCCGTGCGCCATCTCTCCCTACATGTTATCTAGGTGGGCGGCCTCCCTCAGGCGGAGCTCAACCAGCTGGAGCTCCAGTTCCTTCTGCTTAATAATTTCTCCCTGGTCATATTACCAGAAGAAATGCAGAAATATGCAGAACAGCTCGTTCTGTTCTCCCACTCCCACTCCCACTCCCTGTCCTCCTCCCAGGATGCCCCTCAACTGCCTCGCACGCCATCATCTCAATTCCGCCCACCGTTCTCGCCTGTGTCGGCAGGTCCTGCACGTGCAATGGGGGCCATTGATGCATATGGCGGTTCCGTTGCGCCCGACCGGACACCGAGCATGCGCGCGGTACACACCCGGGACGACGACACGAACAGCATCTTCAGCGAGGCATCCACTGAGACCGAAACGGAAGGCGGCGATACGACGGACGACGAGCCAACGATACGGCCGCCCAATTCGACCGGCTCCCGTTGTGGCGACGCCGAGGACAGCCAAAGCGAGAGCGAGGACGTATTCCGTCCAGATCCCACCCGCGACGATCCCGACCGAGACGATAGAGACAAAGATAGAGGCGATGCGACGCCCGAGCTAAGGGCACAACGATGTGTGCGTGAAGTCAGCGAGGACGTTGGGATGACAAGTCCCTAGCCCGGGGAGATAGATACACTTTTTGCCCACAAACTGACGCTGCCTGGCTTGCTTCTTTTTCCTCATTTTCATTGGTTTGTCTGGTCAACTTTTTTTTTTTGCCTGTAGCTCATAATACTTTCGTGCATACCTCTGGTTTACTCCACGTCCTTATACGATCCAGTGACACAAAAGCTATACAACGTACGATAGTACTTGTTTATACCTCTGTCTGATAGTACATGCGAGGCGTAGTGCACCAGGAAACACATAATAGAAACTATAGATCCCTTCCACCTTTTGTCGAAAATGCGATCGGTCGCATGGCCGTACTGCCACTCTGACCCCTCGGGTGAGTTGGTCATTTCCGATCCCTCGAGGCACATGAGTTCTACATCCTGAGATTCTAGTTGCCATCTTCGCGTCAGAAAATAAAAAGAACGAGCACGTACGATCATGATGGCCCTTGATCCAACGTACATGCCTCACACCATCTTCCCATTCCCGGACATCGTCCTCACCATATACCTGGGGTGACGAGGATCATCGTTCTCGTAAAGCAGCATCGCCGATACGCGCGATGGCAACAGCCGGCGGGGGTCATCACCCCACTTGACGATGTATCCGTGGGAGACCGATCAACAAAAGCCCTTGCGCGTGTCGTGGCGGTGCCCCCGGAGGGGTCGCAACGCAAGATCGACTGACCGGGCCGGGGGTGATGGAACTCCACGCATGGGAGAAAACACAGCCTGCCAAAACACGGCCGCTTTGTCGTATTTTCAATTCGCCAACCTTGCGTATTGCGCGTCAGGCGGGTTTTAATCGGCCCGCCGGAATCTGAGGGTTATCCTGGCGTGTTTGCCAAGCTCGGAAGCTTTGATTTGAAACATGGGATCGAGTGACGCTCGCAGCCTTCTTTGGTCTCGGGCTGCATCGCCGACGAGTCCGCGCCGGCCGCTCAATCCTCTCCGCGGCCAGCCTCTAGGACGTTGCGTACTCACGGCGTCACTGGCTCGATGCCAGTCCCACCCCACAGGGGCCGCCGGAACCCTCACCGTGGGATGCATGTAGGTGCGCACTGACACCTTCCCTGGCAACTCGTCATCTGGTTCCCGCTGCACCGTCAGGGATGTTATGCTACAGTGCACTGCTTGCTCTGAGCGATCGACAGTGGCTCGGCATCACGAAACGCCACCGCCACCCGTCGAGACACTTCGAGTCCACGGTGCGTTCTAGTACTACGTGGTCGTGCAAGGCACGAAATGACAATCCATGGTTCGTCCGCTTTCTGACGGAAATCCAAGGCAAGTTGTTCAAAGCAAGCGATGGCCAACGCCAGGCAATGCAAGAGCGTACACGTTTTATCTCTGGCTACCCTTTCAAATCAACACTGCTCACGCGTCGGGACTGACGGCGTGAAGGCGATGGGTACTTTCGCGGTCGGGCGTAGCAAGTAAATGAAACGCATCTGCCAGCGAGTGCGCTTGTGCCGGTGGGCTTATATCAGTCAACCCGACAGTGATCGTGTCTATACAGTTCTTCGAACAGTGAGTTCTCGACTGTAAGATCGGTACCGAGTCGAAATCCGCCCACAATGTCACACTGGATCCTCTTCAAGTTTGCGGGCCCTCGGAGGGAGCAAGACTCCCCTTGACTCTTATACCAGGAATCGTATCATTCAAGTACAGAGTTAATAGGTCCTTCGTGCGAAGATTCAGATGGGCTGGGTTCCTATGTCATGGACGAAAACAGCCTATGAAAGCACACGGCAATGACGTAGTTCTTGAGTTCAGGGGCCGACTCCCCAAGTTCATTTTTCAGGTCCAATATCGGGCTAGTAAGACATCATCGTTGCCAAATAGAAATTTGGCGTCATGGCTACTAGACGCTTGTCGACAATACGGCCCCGCCTGCGAGAATGGGTAGTTCTAGGAAGACTTACAAATGAGGTAGAGCCGCGACATTATGCTCATGCTAAAACAAAGGAATGGAAAAAAAACAAAGAACTGTCGGGAATGCTGGTTGTTCTGAATGAGCGGCCTGTGAAACTGGACCGTACCCCTGTCACAATCACCGTAGGTCATCCACCCCCACCATAGTGAGCCCTCTCGGACGAATGACGCGTTTGCCTGCGTCCGAAACGCCTGCCTACTGCGGGCAACCTCGCAACGGTGCCCCTGACTTCACCCACCTCGCGCACGCGTCGTATCACCCCATGAAGGCTCTCCTCGACCGTCTTCAACCGCGGCAATACTCGCCTCAACATCTCGTCCACCTCTTCCCAGCGCACACCGAGGATACTCCCCTCCAGACGCAGATGCGTCAGACGTTGCTGACGGACCGGCGTATCCGAAAACGACAGCATGCCCCCGGCGTCGATGGAGAGGCCGAGCGATTGCAAGTCGGGACAGTGATGAAGGAGCGAAAGGAGGCCGTCAAACGTAACAGAAGCCGGTCTCGCTTCCCCCGCGTCCTGTCCAAGATGGAGCTTCTCCAGTCCCGGGAAGGCGGACGCGATGGCCTTGATGAGGTCGTCGTCCAACCAGAGATCACCCAGGTCCATGAGATGCAGGACGCGCAAAGATTTTAGCGTCAGAAGCGGCTCCAGGTCGCCCATGTCTAATCGGTGTTCGCGGCCCGGCGCGCTCGCTCGAAGGCCGAAGCGCTTGCTTGCCTCGATGTCGTGAACGAGCGAGAAAGCCTGCGTGCGCGGGAACTTCACCGTGAACGAATGCAAAAATGCGCGTAATGAGGGTGGGGTGCAAAAGGACTCGATCTCGAAGTTGAACTCGGATGGGGAAAAGTCTGGCAAGAGAAACAGGTCCCCGAGCGCATCAAGATCATAGTCCTTCCAATAGAGCGTCCGCAAGCTATGGAAGCTACCCGGACCAAAGCGGTCACCCATTGCGTCGAAACTAAGCAGAGACCAACGCAAGTCGACCGCCAAACACGACACGTTCTTGAGCTGGGCAATATGGGCGAAGGCATCGTTATCTAAGGAAGAGCATGCCACCGTCTTTAGATGATGCAACGACCGTAAGCTAGCCGAAATACAGCCAGTAACGGTCCTGCCATTCCCGGTGATTTTTAAATGTTCAAGTCTGGGGCTAACGCGCCCAAGAGGAACACAGATAGCACGGCTGATGAGCAGTTTGACGTCAATATCCAGAGAGCGCAATGAGGGGCCTATAAACAGGTTGATAGCGGGGCCGAGGGAAGGGTGAATGGGCTGCCATTCCAGCTTACGAAGGTTGGGAGTAAGAAGCACGGAATCCCGTAGAGCAGTCATTGCCACGAAAACGGTGGTACAACGTTCGTCCTGACTCTGACAAGTGAGTGCGTTTTCGACGAGAACGCGGACACGGGATGCCCGATTCATGAAACGCGCCCATTGGGCACCGCAAAACACCCGAGGATTCTGCGCCGGAGGTTCATTGGGGAACCGATGTCACTAGCTCGTGTGTACTTACTAAAGCCCACGGTTCCTTTGTACGCACTTGGGGGGGAAGAATGTTGTAAAGAACCGAAATGCCCGGTATTTCGTACCAGATAATTTCCTCAGCCAGACTCTGGAACAATCGACAAGTCCTCGCGATGGCTGCAAGCGCCCGGAGGAGCGGCTTTCCAGAATCATCTGCGACATAGTCGAATATGATCCGAAGGATTTCGGGAACGCAAAGTGCCTGACGCGTAAAGCGCCTACTCATAACCGCCCGGGGGAGGAGGACGAACATGATGATATCGATCAAGGGAGGTCAAGGATCAGATATCGGCCAGAAAGAAACATGTCTCGACGATATCGTGATACAAGCCCGAGGTGTGGTCGGAGCACAAACGCGTTGACACGCTCACTGACACGACCCATTTTCAGCAATCAGCCCCTAACATGTGTTTTCCTGGTCAATCTGCGGGCAAACTACACTAGCCTCGTCCCCGCCCAGATTCGCTCATATCACAGGCTAATTACTGGGCAAATAAGTATTCTACCCGTACCGAACTAGAGTTCGTCCCTCCTACTGTCATCTTCCAACGGACGACACAAGGCAGGAGTCGTGCCTGTGATCTGGTACTCACACTTTTCCAACTCAGCAACCGTTAGTAAAGCGTTTTCTGTGCCACATGACAGGACGAGCTGAGCACATGCAATCAGTGAACTAGTAAATGATAAGATCGGAACGAGGCTACCTCTAAACTGCGTTGGGGTCCATTCCAGCATTTCGTCCCTTGCGTATAGCGCTGCTTGGTGTAGTACTCATACGCACCAGGTTCGGAGAGCTTATTCCACGAGGAGAATTTACTGTCGGAGCTTTTCAATTTGGTCTTGAGTACCATCTGACCTCACTTACCCGAGGCTGAACGTTGATCCACCTTTGTTCGGTTTTTGACGTGCCTCATCGAAAAGGCAGACCTCGTAAGTGTAACTGTCATCTGTTGATCAATATCCGGTTACACAAGGGATAGAGGTCACAAACTCTCCAGTATCCTTTTCAAGGCAAAGTCCATCAAGCTTCTTCCATTCACCTTCTGGACCAAAACCGTCTGGGTTAAATAGGTCAGAGAGGTCATCACGCGCAGTTTGTTCCTCGTCACGGGCGAGTTTGAGGCTGTGCTCAGCGTCGGATAATGCTTGCCGGGCCTGATTGGCCCCTATAAGAGATATGTTCAACGTAATATACCTGCGCAAAGACTCATGCGTACTACCTTCCGAAGCATCAGCACCGTCGCCTCCGATACCAAGGACTTTAAACCAAGAAAGCACAGTTTCACGCAACGAGACATAGTGCGGAACGAGGGGTTCAGGGAGGTATGCAGTCAGGTCAAAAACTAGGAAAACACGTCAGCAGCATCTCCATCAGGAAAATCCCCGATCAAACATACGGAGTAATTGAGGTGTAGGATGACCAACAGTCCTGTCATGCTCTAGGAGTAGAGAAACGTGATCAGTCTTTAGCAGACGATCAAGCTCTTGCTCAATCTGGTCAGCGTTCCAAATGACCTCTTCTTCTTCGGGAGTTTGGTTTGACGTCTCCTCTCCAGTCTCTTCACCTTTACGGATGTCATTGATATGAGGGAGCCCCGCAAGTGACTCCCATCCTCGCACAGCTTCCAGGACAGCCATATCCTGATAGTTCGGGTTGTATCCGGTACGTAAGTTGTCAAGGATATCGCCAAGTGCTTTCTCCCTCTCCAAATGTTTACTGTGCTGTTTTCGCAGAGATTTTAATGCCGTATAGTGAGTGAGGAGCGACTGGTAGAGTGCTTTCGAACGGAAGAACAGGTCTCAGTGCCGAAGCGGCAACATGAATAGTATACATACGTGATTGCTTCTTGCGCTCCAATTCAGCGGCCGACATTGATTCTGCTCGCTGAGCAATGTCTTGCGGGGTGTCAGCACTTTAAAAATCTCATGCGACATTCTCACCTTTCAACCTCTCCACTTCTTGCTCACGGGACGCGATTTCGCGCTCCAGGTCGACTATGAGGTTCTCCATACGTTTCTTCTCCTTCTGCGCATGTGCAATATATGTAGCCCGTATCTTGGACCCCTGAAAGACAATAAATAATATGTCAACCGGACATTTTATTCTGTGACGCGCACAGTTTTTCGCAATTTACGCTCCGCTTCCGCCTTTTCGCGGTATACCTGCCCAACCTTCTCACATGTGTCAGGACACACACCTGGTACTTCATCTGACCCGTCACAACACTCGGGCTCTGGTGAAATGTTAGATCACAATAGTTTTTGAGTTCGCTCTAGTCAATGTGAATTACCACAAAGGCCGTCTCGCACACGCGAACTGGGTATTGTTGCGCCGATATGTCCTACGTTCTTACAGTAAAACGTCGTGCCCGAGCACGCGCTAGTACCTAATCTCATCAGCCCCCTGGATACGTATCTCAATCTGACCTACCAGGCTCATCGCTGCCATCAGCACAGTCGCAATAGTCATCATTTACCGCACTCCAGGAGATTTCCTTCGAGCCATCCAAACAGGACCATGTTGCGGACGTAGTTGAGTTGTACTTTGTTCGTAGAGCCGGAGAAACGCCATGCGTCTTGTCCAATGACGCAACGACAGACAGAGGAAGGGATACGAGTAACCAGGGAACCATTTAGACCCTACACGAGTATTCTTCCTTGCTGGAAGTATCAAGTTTGAACGCGACGTGGCGTGCTCTGGATCATAGGGTAAGCTTACGTAATAAGCACCATTAAAACGGAGCTCAAAGTATCGGAATCAACCGAACATGGAGACTAGTTGGATCAACTGCAAGGCTTGCTCGACACCGACGACGACGACGACAGGGCCACAACATAATGGTGAGTCGGACTGCATATGTATGCATGGAAGCCGTACTGGATATTTGTTCTGGTACATCTTTCTGGGCCTGCTGGATGCATGCATCATACTCTGGATTACACAGATGCTGATCTGTCACTTAGGCCAAGGCAAAAGCACCACCACCATCCTCGGGCGGAAAGGCTGCTAAGAAGAAGAAGTGGTCGAAGGGCAAGGTCAAAGATAAGGCACAGCACGCCGTCATCTGTGACAAACCAACATTCGACCGCGTATTGAAGGAAGTGCCAACATGGCGCTTCATCAGCCAAAGCATTCTCATTGAACGGCTGAAAGTCAATGGCAGCCTGGCCCGCGTGGCCATCAAGCATCTGGAGAATGAAGGATTGATCAAACGCATCGTACACCACTCAGGACAGCTCATCTACAGTCAGTGATCCTCTTACTTGTTAAACCGCTTTCTGACAACGAGCCACAACACTAGCACGGTTAACGACCGCCTCGGATTAGGCCTAGTCGTTTTTTTGTTCACCTTAAACTCGTGTACTTCACTTCCCTATTACAATCAAAACCACGGTCCTGGCTTGCAGACAACAAATAGCATGCGTTCGAAACCAAGCTGGCTCTCCTCCAGTCAACGTGACTGGGGGCTGAAATTTGGAGCGCGAGCGGTGAACTCTGAGCCTGCCAAGTGTATGGCATTCGGTTATTAGGTTCTCAGACTATGGAGTCATGGATGGAAAAAAACGCCGGCTTCTGGTTAACGGGACTTTGGACCTCATAGAACCTATAGATTCTATTCTCCAACAGAATTGTCAACGACCTTCTGCCTTATCTGAGGCATCCTTTCTAGGCTCTGCTACGAATCATTGAGAAGCAGGTTATATCCATGTGTTTCAACGCCATAGTGCTCATTTGCCATCCGTCTTTCCGCATCCTACGTGGCAACATCAGTTCTTCGTAATCGCACCAGAGAAATGCTTGGTAAAGTGACTTGGCGCACTAACCCGTTAAAGCTTGCCTTGAGAGTCATTTGAGGCGCTTAACTTGAAACCTGCCTGCTGCTATCTCGCTTCCTGCCAACTAGGCAGCCTAACTGTTGAGGCTAGCTTCAGCTTCTCTACGATCGGAAGGACCATGGCAATCCTCATGCTTGAATACCACAAAGACCTGGATGTTGACCCCAATGCACCAGAACCGAGCACCGGAGTTCATAGGCTATCCAGTAGCAACGTGAGCGCTGTACCCAAGATACCTCCACGAAGACAGAAATCCCTAGAATATGTGCACTTTGCAACACTTTGTTGGCTCATCTACCTTGAAGGATGGAACGACGGAACCGTTGGGCCGCTGTTGCCCCGGATCCAGCGGGCCTATGAGGCATTTCTTTTGGTATCAATGGAGGATATTTCTGAGACGCATCTAGGTCGGATATGCGGTGGTTTCATTGATATTTGTTTTCGCCTGGCTGGTGCGTCGTACACTACGCCACTGAAACTGACATAAAAGATGTACCTATGGATCGCTAGGGCTTCTTCATTGGTGCATTGTTGAACATTGTTCTGACTGAAAAGCTAGCCTTCGGAAAGGTACGGTGTCGCGCTCCCGTTTTATGCGAGACGCGGTCTCATGGCTAGTTTCAGCTCATGGTTATGGGTTCGTGCCTGGTTTCACTTGCTATTTCTATTTCTCGATGATTCACATAGGCTCCTTGATCTCGATCGTCGCTTATTCAATCGAATGTACCGCACCACCATTTCCCGTGTTTGTGTTTGCGACCTTTCTAAGCGGTGTTGGCTTAGCAATACAGGTATGTTTCTCCGCGAGGAAGATTACCGTCCTATGAACGATTTAGAATGCCCAAGCCATTGGGTATGTGGCATCCTTCCAGAATGCAGAGGTGAAAATGGGGATTTTGATGGCTGGCAAGTAAAATGTTTTTCGTCATGCCCTATTCTGACTCTGCTTTCGGTAAATTAAATCTCCTCTAGCTTATGGTTTGTTTCTGTTTCTCCTGACGCGCGCTTTAAGCTTGCCACTGATAGGAATCAGGTGGTGGTGCCTTGTCTGCCCCGCTTGCAGCTACCCAATTCTCTCAGCTTAATCGGTGGTCCTTCCACTACATCACCTCTATTGGCATAGCATTAGTCAACACGTTGGCCGTCACAATTGTATTTCGACTCGAAAGACAACAAGGTAATTCGTTCTTGGTATCCTGCTGTAAGTGTCTTATGCTTCATCAAGAATGTCTCGCACGAATTGGGGTATCCATGCCCTCAGAGTCAAAACAGCCCAATGAACGAAATCATTTCCGACAAATATTCACACTCAAGGATGTACATTTTCTTACGTGTTTCGTTCTATCTTACGTCGGAGCTGAGGTGACAATGGGAGGTGAATATAGCCATCCTGCAAGTATCTGGTACCCCTTACTCATGATGCCACGCACAGGATGGATGACCACGTATATCATAGACGTTCGAGGTGGAGGTACCTCGTCGGGATACGTTTCTACAGGATTCTGGGGCGGTGAGTGCATGACCCCCAATATAGAGACAACTAATAAAGGGAGTCAGGACTGATGGTTGGTCGCATTGGACTGTTGTGGGTGAACCAGAAGGTTCGGACAACCTTTGATCCACTATGCCCAGGCTGATTCCTATAGATCGGTGAACGTTTGGCGTTGTTCGGCTACGCTGTATGTGCGATTGGGTATGTACATAATTTTCCTCGGGCGCTGCATCCTTTCTGCATATCTCTTTGCAGCCTTGAGCTTGTGATATGGTTTGTTCCGTCCCTTGTTGGTGATGCTGTCGCGATCGCAATCATTGGGCTATTGATGGGGCCAATGTATCCGACTGCCCTGAATCACTGTAGCAGAGTGGTCCCTCACTCGCTCCTAAGTGGTGCAGTGGGCTGGATTGCAGGGACGGGTAAGGTGGGATCAGCTGTTGTACCTTTCCTAGCAGGAGCTATCGCCTCGAAGGCCGGGATCACAACGCTTCAACCTGTGTAAGTGAGGTGCACTCCTGCATCGAGTCTTGCGCTTAATAATGTATAGGTTGGTAGGCATATTAGGCTTGATGGCGACCATCTGGGTTCTGATACCTAGAAATGCACGGTACCCTACATAGCCATGTTCGTAGATCTATGCTATCCTCCCTCTCGCTAATGGTCGTGCATTACGTTCGTACTAGATGAGATTAAGTGTTCGGCCTGCGACAGTGGATCTGGCAGACCACCAACAGCTCCTGCCTTCAATTCAAGAAATCTACACGCTTCTGCTCGTAGAATATGGAGGCTACTGATCTGCTTTGAAATTTGGTGAGTTGTGACGTGAGACGAGCAACTGGAGCATCCAGTCAATAATGTTGGTCTGATATGGTGCTGTCGAATGAGCATGTGCAAGCAGCTGCAAGAGCACAGCATGGTTTGCTTAGCCAATGAGAAGTCGAGAACAGGCAAGATTCACACGCAAGAGAACTCACTCTAGCCAATCAGATGGATGTGAGAGCACAGCACTGTTTGTCAAACTAATGAGAAGTCGAGATGGTTTGTCTAGCCAATGAGAAGGCGAGATTCGCACGCGAGTCTAAGAGAGCTTGTATAGTAGGATGTACAGTAGGATTGCCCGCTAGAGCAATGGAATCGGGGCTGCTGAAGCCAGGCTTTTTCACTGTACCATAGGGTCCTTTGTCGCACGTGCTCGATAGAAGAAGAGCTGTTTGCTATCGCTAATCCGGGCGAGGAAATCGTAACGTACCGCAGGACGGTGGACTTGCCAGTGCGAAGATCTGGTTTTGATTGGTCAATATTGCCATCGACTGGATTCACCGGAAACGGATTCCCACGTCGGACCCAGTTCACGGACTCAAGGTCCTTGCCTGTCGACTGCCACCAGACGATTCGCTGGTTCGCCGCTTCCTTGCTGGTGCTCACGGCGTGCTCCCCGTCTCCGGTAAACTCCACGGCGCATGTATGGACTGAAGGTTGCCCGCGTCGATCCCGTTGTCGTCGGCTCAGGCTGCTAGTGCTCTTTCCTAACGCGTTACGCAAGTCTCACTCCCACCTTCTTTTTTTTTTCTTGGACAAGTGATATCTTCGGGGGACGGCCGACTAGTCTGGCCTCCCCTGAGGCACTAAGGCAGAGGCCTGGTGACGCTCTGGTCCGAGGAGAAAATGCATTTATGTACGCCCCACACTCCCACCTTCTGGCCATGCCCTTGACCCATTGGCCGTTAGCACCCGATGATCGCGGCAATACTATTATCATCATCGACTGTGCGACCATGGGGCTAATAATCTCGCCGGCCCTAACAAGGCGTAGTCGCTTCAGCACCGAGGCGAGCGACCCGCTCATGGGAATATGGTTGATGAGATCCTTGAGTAGCAATTTCGCGCGCAGGCGGCATGAGTATCCGACACGGTACGCCGTTTGATTCAGCCACAGTTCACGCGTGGAAGCTGGGGGACGTTCCGTTTGTCCAGAGGAACATGACACGGAGTTGAGCCGTCGGGGGACCATGAGGGTTCCCCCCCCCCGGTTCACATGATCAAATTACAGCCTATCATGACGAGGGTCTACTCAATGCTTAAGTGCTCATCAACAATAGCAGCGATGGCTTCCAAGGGTCCTGTGCACTAAGCGCTACTTCGGAGAGGACTTTTGTACACTCGAGTCAAGTCGGGGAGATGTTTCAACCAACTGAATCATTCTAATCGGAACGGAAACAAGGAGCAGAGTGCACGTGGTCTCGCCTTTCCTCGTGAGGCTCTTCCGTAGGACCAGAGGTCGTATGTCCCGTCATATCAGTAGCCAAATTGTGCCAATAGACCGGGTGTATGGCCGCGCATGCATGACTTCAGCCCTCACTGTGGCGTTCTACGATACGTGAAACAATTGGATTAGAGGCCATATCATCTAGCACACCCGGGCGGGCCACGGTAGTGTCGATAGTTAGAGTAACCCAAGATCGATCAGAACATTCCTTTACCGTAGCGGTCAGCATGGTATACCGCATCTAGAAGGTCAGGGACTGGTCACAATGGACCAATGCAAGCGACTGGGCTATATTTCCGGTCCACGAGAGTACAGGATACGCGAGTCGCCAATCGGACATCCCTACATCTCACCACATTCTATGGACACGTCACGGCGGTGTTTGCCAGATGAGCTGGTGTCTTACCTGTAATCTTGACGACTAGCTTAGGCCGATTATTCGGGCCAGTAGGTACGTTTTCGATCTTGCGAAGTGTGAGCATGCCGTCGATCACCTTGCCAAATACGACATGCTTCCCGTCGAGAAAGTCACATTTGGCTGTGGTTATGAAGAACTGACAGCCATTGGTGTTCGGACCAGAATTGGCCTAGACAACGTAAAGAAAATACCAGTACCGCAGTGCAGACTACACACCATCGACAGGAGCCCTGGTCCAGTATGCTTCTCCTGGAAATTTTCGTCCTGTTCGGAGACTGCCAGTGAACACCAGCCAACTGATAAGCATTACGATCTGACAAACCGGGAAGTTCTTCCCATATATCGAGAACGAGCCGGTACCGTCTCCGTTTAGGAAATCACCACCTGTGGGAGATGGGCTAATGTGTTGTGCAGAAGTCACGGTTGACATACCTTGACACATGAAGTTGGGCACTCTGATTGGAGGTTAGCAGCCAGGAGGATTCGTTATAGTAAAGATCATACACTCTTGGAGAACGGTACCAGTAAGAAATACGCATGGGGTGCCCACGTAGGAGCCTACCTATGGAAAGTCGCGTTCTTATAGCCTTGTGGGCGAGCATCCCGTCTAATACATCCATGGCTCAATCAGAGCAGGCACCCTCCCAGAAGGATGCTCGAATCACCTGCATTCTCCGGTACAGAGCTGCCTGAAGTTCTCCGCTGTTCTGTTGAAATATTAAAGGCGAGTGCTAGCGCGACGGCAGACCGCATTAGTGGAGGACATACCTTGGGACAATGTCACTGAACAACTCCATTTTGATCCGTCCTGCTGGCGTTTCACCGATATTTATGTCCATGAAGACGATCGGGCGTGTTGTCGAAGACATAGCCTAGAGTG
>JBBPKG010000590.1:0-17046 GCA_038089115.1 Fistulinella cinereoalba | reverse complement strand
GGTAAATTAACGTAGATTACGGGGTCGGTAAATTTACCCATTTTTACCTGCGTGAATTTGGGACAGCGATGGGTCCGGGTAAATTTACCCAGTGAATTTGGCTGGATTCGAAATTCCCGGAACACTACACTCAATAATATGCAAGTGGCTGGCCGACGTGCGCTCGTTGTGCTGGAAATAGCATAGGAGGGGTGGCCACCAAATGGCTGGGGTCAAAGATATGCAGGTAGGGCACCAAAGAATAATTAGGGCTTGAAGGTGTACAGGCAGGTGGTCCAGTGAACACGCAGCTGGGCTGGAAATGACAAGCCTATACATCAGTCTACATGTTGGCATGAGAGGCGGCACTCACTGTGCACAGAGCACACCAATAATTGAACTGTAATGATCATTGAATGAGTTATATTATTAAGAAAGTAGAGCAAAGTGGGCGCTTAACTATTCGTAATACTATTCGCACTATTCGTAGTACTATTCGTAATACTATTCGTAGATTGCCCTTTATGGAAATTGACTTCCGAGCGCTGTTTTCAAACATATTTTCTATTCGCTACTATTTACTACGTCTACACACAGCGAATGTCATGATCACTCCTGAAACCTACCTGCATTCCTCACTGCCCGGATCAACTGCTGATACTCATGCAACAGCTCCCCGACCTCGGCCGCCCGAAGGTCTTGCTCCGTACACTCCACGAACCGTCGATTTGGTGGGGGTAACTGTCCTGCCAGCATCACAGACGGCTGCCCTTGAACGCGCCTCGACGTCCCCACCATCCCATGTGTGATCTGATCTGTGAGGCCCGAGAGCCGTTTGCGTCGCGGCGTCGCCGACAACCCGATGGCATTCGTGTGGCGGAGAAGGAGGCGAAGCGGCTGGCTGCCAACACCTTTGAAGACAATTAAAGCGCCATCACAGATGACTCGACCGATTATACGCACACCAACATGCATGGCCACAAGATGCTCGGTAACGAGAGCCGCGGCAATCTGCTCATTGCGCGCGTCGCCAGCTATGGCTCAAGGTACCAGGATCTGAACCAACAGATGCCCTATGGCGTCGGTGGACTCCCCTCCCCCAACATGCCTGCACCCGCATACACAGACCCTGAGGATGGTCGGGGGTCGGAGTGGGATAAAAAGGGAGGGTTCCCTGGTGGCTCTTTCCTGTCCAAGGAAGGCACGACAGCAGTTAAAGCTGCACCCATCGCCGTGGAAGAGATACCCACCAGCTGAACGTGAAAGTGGTGGCTCTTCGTCTGGTTTGTGACCGGGTTGATCCCTTCGTTTATGCTGCACTATATTGGACGGATGAAGCGCCCGGACATCCGGCTTGCCTGGCAGGAGAAAGTCACCATCTGTTTCTTGATCCTCCTCCTGAACGCCACCGCCATCTTTTACATCGTCGAATTTGGCCGCCTCCTCTGCCCTGACTACAACAAAGTTTGGAACTCGAACGAGGTCGCGGAACACACCTGCAACACGGACTGGTGGGTGTCGGTGCAGGGGTGGGTGTACGACCTCTCCAACTTTATCCGCGGTGACCACAGCGACATTTCTGGCATCTTGTCCAACTCGGCTGCGGACCTGGATGTCCTTGCGGGCCAGGATCTGACGGGATACTTTCCACCGCCGCTGACGCTCGCCTGCCCTGGTTTGGTCACGCAGTCGTCGATGCAGCTCACTGCGAAGAACTTTACGGCGCTCGTGTCGAATGCGATGCACACGTCCGGCACCGCGCAGTCCCATAACGGGACGGCGCTTGACAATCAGAACTGGTACAATGCGACGTTTCTGCCCAAGATGAAGGCGTTCCGGAAGGGACCACTCGTGTGGGATTCTGGTGAGATCTATTTGCAGGCGATGGATTCCAATATTCAGAGGTGGGACCTTGGCTGCGCTCTTAATGTGCACTTGGCTGATCGTGCGCGTTGACAGGGTATGGGCCATTTGGGACGGCGGCGTGTACGATTTGTCCAACTACGTGAACACGGTCTCGATCTACGGCGGCTCCAATGGCAATAATTCGTATCAGTTTTTGAGTACGGCCATCACCAACGTGTTTGAGCAGCAGCTCGGGCAGGATATCTCCAGTGAGTCGAACGCGGCGATTGCAAGCCTGGACACGCAGATGGCGCAGCAAAACGTCAACTGCATCAAGAACGTGTTCTACCTCGGCGAGGTCGATTTCTGCAAGTCGCCTCGGTGCATGATGCAGAGCTATCTGCTGCTCGTCTTCACGGGCATCCTGTGCGCATCGATCGTGCTCAAGTGTAAGTGAGGGACCTCTGCTGCGTGACGAGGGTGCTCATCCATATTTGCTAGTCCTGTCTGCGCTGCAGCTGACGGGCAAGCACTCGCCCGAGATGCTCGACAAGTTTGTGCTCTGCCAGATCCCGTGTTACACCGAAGGCGAGGACTCGCTCCGACGAACGATCGACTCGCTCGCTGCGCTGCACTACGACGACAAGCGCAAGTTGCTCTTTGTCATCTGTGACGGCAATATTATCGGGTGCGGCAATGACCGGACGACGCCTCGGATCGTGCTCGACATTCTCGGTGTCGATCCCAAGATTGACCCCGAGCCACTCATGTTCCGGTCGATTGGCGAGGGCTCGAAGCAGATCAATTATGGCAAGGTGTACTCGGGACTGTACGAGTTTGAGGGGCACGTCGTTCCGTGAGTGGTGAAACAGACTGTTTGGGAAGGTTGCTAACGTAGGCTCAGGTATATGGTCGTCGTCAAGGTCGGGAAGCCGACGGAACGATCCAAGCCTCGTAACAGGGGTAAACGAGACAGTCAGATCCTGGTCATGCACTGCCTCAACCGCGTGCACTTTGACGCACCCATGTCTCCGCTGGAGCTCGAGGTCTGCCATCAGATGCGCAACGTGATCGGAATCGATCTGGCGTTTTACGAGTACATCTTCACGGTGGACGCTGATAGGTTTGTCCTTAGTTTAATTTTGGTGGCGTGGTGGGGCTGAGACATCGTTTCCATAGTCGGTCACGCCTGAGTCGCTTAATCGGCTCGTCTCGTCTGCCGCGGACGACTCGAGCATCATCGGTATCTGTGGTGAGACCAAGCTGATGAACGAAGAAGGCTCCTGGTGGACGATGATTCAGGTGTATGAGTACTACATCTCGCACCACCTCTCAAAGGCGTTCGAGTCCCTGTTTGGCTCCGTTTCCTGTCTCCGACCCAGGTGTTTCTCGCTCTATCGGATCCGCACAGCCGACAAGGGTCGTCCGATCATCATCTCCAACCGGATCATTGACGAGTACGCCGAATGCAATGTCGACACGCTCCATAAGAAAAACCTCTTCTCGCTCGGTGAAGACCGATTCCTGACCACGCTCCTGCTGAAACACTTTCCGACGTTCAAGACAAAGTTCATACCGGATGCGGTCGCGCACACGATGGCGCCCGAGTCGTGGCGCGTCTTGTTCTCACAGCGGCGCCGGTGGATCAACTCGACGGTGCACAACCTGCTCGAGCTCGTGATCCTGCCCGAGCTGTGTGGTTTTTGCTGTTTCTCGATGCGGTTCATCGTGTTTATCGATTTGTTGGGACACTCGTACGTCGTGTTCCTTTTTTCGATAGCTCGTGTATCTCATTATTGCAATCGCTACCGGGAGCACGTCGTTGCCGCTGATCTCGATCATCATGTTGGCGGTGACGTATGGATTGCAAGTGCGTGGCCGCGTGTGATATGGTACGCTGACACTCAGCCGCCTGTCAGGCGATCATCTTCATCCTCAAGCGGGAGTTCATGCTCGTCGGTTGGATGGTCGTCTATCTACTTTCGTGCGTCGTGTCGTTTTGTGTGACCGATCGTGACTGAGGCGCGTTGGACAGATACCCGGTCTACAGCTTCTTCTTGCCGATCTACTCCTTCTGGTGCATGGACGACTTCTCGTGGGGCAACACGCGCATCGTCGTCGGTGACGGCGGCAGCAAGAAGATCGTGATGAACGAGGACGAGCGGTTCGACGAGTCCATGATTCCTCTCAAAAAGTTTAGCGGTCAGTCGTCTGTTGGTCTCGACGCGCGTAGTGGCTGATTCGCGCGGCAGAGTACGAGTCGGAAACGTGGGAGGGTGCCTCGCACCACTCGGACGAGACGAGCATCAGCAAGGCACGCTCGCAGCCGCGCTTCATGCCGTCCCGCCAGAGCTTGCCACGGCCGTCGCTTGGGGGCGACTACTACCGGGACACGAACGTGGTGACTAACACGACGGGTAATTTCCGGGGGACACCTTCCCATCACAGCCACGCAGGTTCTCGACAGGGGTCCATGTATGAAGGCCGTCAACCGGTCATGTCCCAGTTTGGGCTGCCCGCGGTGCCGTTCATGCCGTTCATGCCCGGGGCAGGCAGTGTCACCGGCTCCGAGTATGGGGGTGCGCCGGGGATGGTGGGGCCCATTGGGTACCAGCACTCGGGGAGCGTGTATGGCATGGTCGATCCGTGCACGACGATGATGAGCATGGGCGGCATGAACATGAACATGTTCACCGGCAGTGGATCGCAGACGGGCGGGTTTGGTATGCACCCACCCGGACCGATCAGTGCAGACCCCCGTATATCGACGTTCTCTATGGCGACGACGGTGAACCCGTTTGCAGGGCCGAGTCTGAACCCGAACCCGACAGACGAGGAGATATTTAGCGCGCTGAGGACGTATCTCAGCACGCAGGATTTGATGACGGTGACGAAGAAGTGCTGTGCTGTGCTAGTGCCGCGCGCTCATTCACTTATGTGGTACAGGACCGCGCGTGAGGCGATCATGGCCAAGTTCCCCAAAGCTGACTTGACGTCACGCAAGGACTTTATGAACGAGTCGATCGACAAGATATTGTCGCAGTGAGAGATAACGGGTCATCCTGCTCTCCACGACCTCGTCTTTTTTTTTCCCTTTATTTTTGGTCGATCGGCAACATCAAGGACTTTGATATTATGGCCAGTTACGACCCTCGATTCGTCGTTGTATACTCGGTATCTTGAGACACTCGTTGACATTTTCGTCGGACGTGCTTTTTTTTTTCATTATCTACGAGGCTATCATCATGCATCTATTCTCTCTCTCTCTCGTTATCCACTATTCTCTCTTTCTCTCTGCATGTGTTTTTTTTTTGTTTCACAAGGACTTTTTATATAGAAAAAGAATGGACGCTCCAGAGTAGCCTAGGCGAAAGTAGATCATACCTCACGTTGGAAGCTCACTAATGCTTTTTTGTTGGTCCTTGCATCCTTCTTATCCATGGGTCGATCATGGGGTCGGAGTTTATATGTACTAACTGATGCAAATATCGGAAACCATCTGATGGGTAGTTTGAATGATGGAGAAAGTACAATGACTGAGACGAGTGGGCTACATTAATTAGCCTGCGAGGACAATATCCGACTCCGACTAACATGGCCGGTGGTGCTCCGATAGCGAGTGTCCAAATGCACTGTCGTAAGGGCAACACTGGAGTGCTTCTTGACACGGGCGTCATGAAATCATCGTCTTCGGAATCCGACTCACTTTCGGACTCTGTTGAACTCTGGAATACCCTATATATGCATGTGACCACCACTAGCAAGTTGCATACAACCAGGGACATGACGAGCTGACAAGGTGAGCATGAGATACACACCATCGACGACGTGTCAAACATACCTCCAAACTGACTACGATAAAAATCGTTTCCAACAAACTGCATAGCAGCATGTGGCAACAGCAGTATAGACATGTTCGCAGTAGAGGAAAGCAACCAAGCTCAGCAATACACAGGTGGGGCGAAGGACAAGCAATGGGGCTCAGGAATGCACGGGTGAGATGGAAAACAAGCACTCTAACTCGAAAATACACGGACGGGGTGATAAACGAGCGATCCGGCTCGAGAAACTATGGGTGGGGGGACAAACGAGCGATCCGGCTCGAGGGTACATGGGCGGGGGTGTTAAACCAGTGGTTGGACTCGAGAATGCACAGGTGGGGCGTCAAACGAGCGATTGGACTCGAAAATACACGGGCAGGACAACAAGCGAGCTATCGGGGAGCGTTCAAGCTGAAGAATGCACAGGTGGGGCGACAGATGAGCGATCAAACTTGGGAATGCATGAGCAAGGTGGAAAACGAGTGATGAGGCTCGAAATATACCGGTAGGGTGATAAGCGAGTGATCGAGTTTGAAAAGCGCGGGTGAGACGACCAATGAGCTATCGGGTTGGCAAATACATAGGTGGGATGAGACGAATGGGCTTGAAAAGTGCAGGTAGAGTGACAAACGAGCAGTCGGGCTCGACAATGTGTGCATGAGGCGGTGAGCGAGGGGTCCGGGCTTGGAAATGCGTGGGTGGTGTAACAAACAAGCAGTCGGGCTAACGACATACGACTAGGGCTGGAAATGAGTGGTAGCGCTTGAAACCACATGCACATGAATGCGCAGCTGGGCTGGAAATGACAAGCCTATACATCAGTATACATGTTGGCATGAGAGGCGGCACCCACTGTGCACAGAGCACACCAATAAATGAACTGTAATGATCATTGGATGAGTTATATTATTAAGAAAGTAGAGCAAAGTGGGCACTTAACTATTCGTAATACTATTCGCACTATTCGTAGTACTATTCGTAATACTATTCGCACTATTCGTAGTACTATTCGTAATACTATTCGTAGATTGCCCTTTATGGAAATTGACTTCCGAGCGCTGTTTTCAAACATATTTTCTATTCGCTACTATTTGCTACGTCTACACACAGCGAATGTCATGATCACTGTTTATCACCCCGCTCGTGTATGTTCGAGCTCGATCGCTTGTTTGCCATCTCACTTATGCATTTTCGAGCTCGACCGCCCATTTGTTCCCAATCCTGCATATCCCTTCAAGCCTGATCGCTCATCTGTCACCCCACCTGTGCATTCGTGAGCCTGATCACTCGTTTGTTGCCCCACCCGGGTATTTTCAAGTTCGGCTACTTGTTCATCGCACCGCCCGTGTATTTTGGAGCGCGATCGTTCGTTTGTCACCTCGCTCATGCATATTCGAGCTTGACCATTCATTCGGTGCCCCACCTGCGCATTCCTGAGCTTGGCTGCTCATTTTCTGCCCTCCGCATGTCGTTTTGAGCGCTTCCACTCATATCCAGTGATACCTGTGTATTATCAGGCTCAACCGCTCGTTTGTCTCACCTGCGCACTTTTGCGCTTAACTGCTCGTTTGTCATCTCACCTGCACAATTTCAAGCCTGACTGGCTGTTTGCAGCCTGGCTCATGTCGCTTGGAGCACGGCCTGTGTCTCCCCCAGCCCAGTACCTTCGAGCCCGGTCCCATGCTTGTTGTCTCTCCAGTGTATTCTTGCTACCTGTGAATGTTTGGGTCTGCTCCGGCACTACCCAGCCGCCACGAAAATAACAAAGGCGATAACACCACCAGCTCAGTCCAACCACCACCACCACTCAGGCGATACCACCGTGGGTACGGTGGAGATGGTGATGACACCGTCGCACATGAGCTACCACCTCCAGCCACCACGATGACGACGATGACAAGATGTTGACGGGCCCACCACCACCACGTCAACGACGACACCACTGGCACAGTCCATCCACCACCACCACCCAGCCATACCACCACGAACACGTTGGCAATGGTGATGATGCTGTCGCATGCAAGCCACCACCACCCAGCCACCATGACGATGATGATGATGATGCCACCACCAGCACAGTCCAGCCGCCACCATTGCTCAAGCAATACCACCATGGGTATGCCAGCGGGGACAGCAACACTATTGACATTATGTAGATCAATTTCCGATTGTATAACAAGTCTACGAACGTTTTACCGTGTGATTATAGGCTTAAAAGACTAGAAAATATGTTTGAAAACAGCACTTGGAGGTCAATTTCCATAAAGGGTAATCTATGAATAGTACTACGAATAGTACTACGAATAGTGCGAATAGTATTACGAATAGTTAAGTGCCCACTATGCTCTACTTTCTTAATAATAAATGCATATATAACTCATCCAATGATCATTACAGTTCATTTATTGGTGTGTGCTGTGCACAATGGATGCCACCTCTCATGCCAACATGTAGACTGAGCTATGTCCCCCCCCACTTCATACATTTTCAAGTACTATTTTAACAATGCTAACAATGATACAATGGCATCCAGACCACTACCATGACAGTGATAACCTGGCTACCACCACTCAATGATGACAGTGATGCAGTGGTTGCTCCATCATAACAATGATGGTGGGCATGTGAGCCAGTACCACCCAACTGCTATGACAATGATGGCAATGGCAACAGCCAAGTTATTGTCATGCATGATATGCAGGCATCTTGTATTAACACTCTGCAGGCCAGAAACTACAGTTGCAAGCAATGTTCAAATTGGCAATACTATTCGCACTATTCGTAGTGCTATTCATAGTACTATTTGTAGTCAATTTCATCTGTCTGTCAGGGTGTCCATCAGGGTCAGGCCTTGCTTGTACTACATATATTGTCATGCATGATATGCAGGCATCTTGTATTAACACTCTGCAGGCCAGAAATTACAGTTGCAAGCAATGTTCAAATTGGTAATACTATTCACACTATTTGTAGTGCTATTCATAGTACTATTTGTAGTCAATTTCATCTGTCTGTCAGAGTGTCTGTCAGGGTCAGCCCTTGCTTCTACTACATATATTGTCATGCATGATATGCAGGCATCTTGTATTAATGCTCTGCAGGCCAGAAATTACAGTTGCAAGCAATGTTCAAATTGGTAATACTATTCGCACTATTTGTAGTACTATTTGTAGTACTATTTGTAGTCAATTCCATCTGTCTGTCAGGGTGTCTGTCAGGGTCAGGCCTTGTTTCTACTACATATATTGTCATGTATGATATGCAGACATCTTGTATTAATGCTCTGCAGGCCAGAAATTACAGTTGCAAGCAATGTTCAAATTGGTAATACTATTCGCACTATTCGTAGTGCTATTCGTAGTACTATTTGTAGTCAATTTCATCTGTCTGTCAGAGTGTCTGTCAGGGTCAGGCCTTGTTTCTACTACATATATTGTCATGCATGATATGCAGGCATCTTGTATTAATGCTCTGCATGCCAGAAACTACAGTTGCAAGCAATGCTCAAATTGGTAATACTATTCACACTATTTGTAGTACTATTTGTAGTACTATTTGTAGTCAATTTCATCTGTCTGTCAGGGTGTCTGTCAGGGTCAGGCCTTGTTTCTACTACATATATTGTCATGCATGATATGCAGGCATCTTGTATTAACACTCTGCAGGCCAGAAACTACAGTTGCAAGCAATGCTCAAATTGGTAATACTATTCGCACTATTCGTAGTACTATTCGTAATACTATTCGTAGATTGCCCTTTATGGAAATTGACTTCCGAGCGCTGTTTTCAAACATATTTTCTATTTGCTACCATTGCTACGTCTACACACAGCGAATGTCATGATCACTCCTGAAACCTACCCGCATTCCTCACCGCCCCGACCAACCGCTGATACTTGTGCAACAGCTCCCTGACCTCAGCCACCCGACGGTCTTGCTCTGTACACTCCACGAACCGTCGATGGGTCACTGTCCAGCCAGCATCACAGACGGCTGCCCTTGAACGCCCCTCGACGTCCCCACCATCTCATGCATGATCCGATCCGTGAGGCCCAAGAGCCATTTGCGTTGTGGCGTCGCCGACGACCCGGGTGGTGCACCGATCTTGTGACCTGCACACGCACCGCTGAGCATGCTCTCGAAGCTCTTGATGCTCTGTGTGTCATGGACGCCGTCCTCTGCCTCGTCTGCCTCGTCACTGTCATCTTCCTCAGCACTCCCCCCTTCGTCTGCCTCCGAGGATGCTCCGTCTTCGGACCCCAATTCGTGACCACTGTGTCTAGATTGCAGCGAACCTGGCCGGGACGACACCTCCACCATTTCGTGCTGATCCTGTTCATCGTTCTGGACCTTTGGCTTCCCCGTGCCACCAGGAAATGCTGTTGTCAAGCCTGCGAGCAGGAAGCTCATCTCGCGCCGGGGAAGGTTTGGCGGGGTCCCCGTACCTACGACCGCTAATCTAAGTGCAGAGCCGGACATCGCGGACACTGCGGAGCCTGGTATAGCGCTCATGCTGGCTGTCTGTCCGGGTAACAGAGCACGGAGCACCCCAAACGATGAGTCGACAACGCCAGAAATCACCTTGTTGGCCGATCCAGCAATGGCGTCAACGCCCTGCCCCACTCGCCCGCGTAGAATCGCGAGATTGTCGTCGTTGGTCGTCGCTGCGATCGGTGACTCAGCCAGGTTCGGTGGATGTGCAATTAGGATAGGCGTCAGGTCTGCTGTGCTGATGTGGCAGGCCGGAATGAGAAAAGGGAATCAATGGTTATGAAACTACTATACGTACCCAAGTACTTTCTTTGCGCTCTCTCCGAGTCCAAGCGCAGTCAGGTTGACATTTTCAAGGAATTCAGCGACGGCCATGAGGTTGATCAGGTAATAGCTTTCTTCCCCGCTAAACGACTGGTTCCAGAACCGTTGTGTGAAGAGTAGGTGCGATACGAGTCGAGGCGGGTTCGCTTTGACAACGGAGAAGATGAGAAGAGGGAGGAGAATGTCCCCTGAGACAGTGGAAGACTTGGTTACCGGAGGCGCAGGTTCAGGGTTGGGAGGAGGGGCGATGGTAGATTTCTGCTCGGGTGAGGTAGATAGATGTATTGTAGGCACTAAAGGGCTTGCTGTCTTCGTTAATATCGGTGACGAGGTCCCTTCATTGTCGTGGTTTTTCAGGTGGACGGGAGGGATCTTGGAAACACCATTTACAGTTTGGTCAGTGCTGACATTCGAGTATGTTGGCAAGTGCACTTAACGACGACGAGCTTATGTGCGGACACTAATACAACGGCCTTTTCGCGGGGTGAACGTGCAGAGAGGTCCAGTTGAGCGAGTGCTGGAAGAGAAATCATCATAACTAGCGACCATGCACTCATCGGCACCAACCGTACCTTCGCCACACGTACGCACAACAGCATCCACCTCTTCCTGGTTGGTATCGCCAACGGTAATATCGAGATGCTCAAGGCCGATATCCAACATGTTCAGCGCGGCGATACGGCTCGATAGAGCTTCGTTATGGGACGCATCATCAGACATGGACGGGAGGAATAACCTAGAGATACTCTGTAAGTATACACATCCAATAACATGACACTCACCTGTCATAAAGAACAGTGGAAAGCGTCTCCTCGATTGCTTCGAGGACATCCCGTATCCGCTCCTCATCCAATGCCACCCTCTCCTCCCCCTGCTCGACAGTCGGATCAAACCCAGCCTCACTCCTCAGCTTACCCTCCACAGCCATGTAAAACGCCTGAAAGTGTTCTGCAAGTTGGTCCAGCCTCTCGAGCACCCCGTTCACCGCATAGACGACCCGTTCCGGATTCCCTCCAATATCCTGCAACTTCTTCTTCCCCGCAGGCACGCGAACAAACGGAGACAATGGGGCCGCCAACACGTGCACGCGCTGGACGAGCCACAGCAGGTAGTCAGCGAGTGCGACGGCAAGCTCGTCCCGGAGAGTACTGATGAAGCCCGGGGCAATGTCGAACCGAGAGAGGGCAGTGTCCGTGATGAAGACGATGGTGTCGATGGTGTCGGGCGGTGCGGGCGCAAGCGAGGGTGGGGGCGTCGAGGGTCGTTGGCCAAAGAGGGAGGCAAAGGGCATGGCGAATCGGGCAGGCTGGGTGGAGCTCGCGCGCACGGTGCCGGCGCGAGGGGGCAGCTGGGGCTTGGCGTGCGCAGGGAGTGGGAGTGTGTTGAACGCGGATTCGGCCAGTGATGGGTAGGACGATTCAGGGGGGTACACGGGCAGCGGTGGCAGGGCATCGAGGGAAGCGGCGCACGAGCCCAGCGTCGTCAAGATGGTCTGGAACGCCTTTGTTGACGTGTGCAGTGTCGATCGGAACGTGAGGGTGTCGCTGTACAAGACATCAGTGATGCCACTGATCAAAGGACGGGACTAACTTGACGAGATGGCTGCGCAGACCCGAGAGGGTGACGATGGCGATGTTCTCCATGGCGGTAAGATCGCGCCGAACGACATGGTCCTGTGGGAACTTGGGTGTGACGGTGTCGCCCTGGAGCAGTAGTGCGGCCTGGATACGATAAGTGGCGCCGATGATGTGACCGTCGACGCACGTTAGGGTTTTCCAGGCCTCAGACCAGTCATCGGTGCCGTCGCCCTCGTGAGCGATCTTGTCGAGGATGGCCCATCCGAGCGAGTTGGCGTCGAGGCCGATGTTCTGCGCGGCAGTCTTGAGGCTGCTCAGCTTGGCGGGGGCCGTGCGCCTGGGCGTGTACAGGACATATTTGGCGGCGTCGGGTCCGCTGAGGAGGGGATGGGCGGCGATGTTGGCACCGTGAGCCCTGCCGATGGAGGTGGCTGGGAAGGTCGACATCGGGGTTTCATTCAGACCATGTTGCAACTACGCCAGCCCGACGCCGCGCACGAAGGCAAGAACGGGTTTCGCGACGCCATGCCCGGGCCTGTCGACGAGGTGCACCCGGACGACCTTACGCTGCGACACGTCCGCCTTGCACAGTATGTGCTCGCGAACAAGGGCAGCTTTGTGCCGACGTATGTGCCACACCTGGACATGGTCGCGTGCTGCTCAGCTACCTCTGCGCATTCCAGAGCCACCCCGTCCAGACGGCACACAGACCCAGACCCAGACCCAGCCCCCATTCCCGAACGGCCATGTCCCGCATGCCCAGCCCGACGCCCCTGGGCCGCCCTCCGCCGGGATGCCGCTGTCCGCCGCAGCACAGAGCGCGCCCACCTCCGTCACCTCTGGCCCGGTTCCCGCGGCGCCCCTCCCGCCCTCGACACCCGTCTCGTTCACGCCTGACCAGATCAACGCCCTCTGCGCACAAATCAAGCTTATCTCCCGCGGCGCCCCCATCCCAGACCACCTCCAGCAATCCATCAAACCACGCAGTCCCACCGTCCCCGACATCGACAAGGCCCTCGCTCCCACAGACGTCGGCATCTGCATCGTCGACGCCGCCGTGAAGATGCAAAAGGGCGTCCCGCCACCGCCATTCTCCCCCGCCCAGGTGCCCGCTACAGAACCGCCCCCACAGGAAGAGGAGCCACCCCCCGCGCCTCTTCCCCCAAATATCTCCCCCTCCAACCTGCCAAAAGGCCCCTTCCTCGAGGACGACACCAACTCGGGCGTTTATCCTGACAACGCCTTCCGACTACCATTCATCCATCTCACCCGCCCTGCTGATGTTGATCCCACCATGTTCGCTACCCGTCTCCAGCGCCTCCTCATCCCTTCCGTCATGCCCCCCGGTCTGGATGTCCACCAGATCATCAACGAACGCGATCGCTTCATTGAAGCCCGCATTGCACAGTGCATTCGCGAGCTCGAAGGGATGGATGCCATGATGGCCGATGGCGGCTTTGACAGTTTCGCAAACGAAATTCTTGGGACTCCAACCGACCAGCTCGCTAACCCTTCCCGTCCCGTCAACGACACTCAGAACCAGGCCCACCCCGTGCTCAATGCGCACGGAAAACTCCGTGCCATGATCGAGCTCAAGTTTCTTCGCGTCCTAGAAAAGCAGCGTTCCATGCGCGCTCTTGTTGCCGAACGTCTCACCCAAGGCACCCTCCTCCCACTCAACCGCGCCGACTTCCGTCACGTGCACAAGCCCACTCTTTGCGATGCTCGTATGACAGAGCAAGCAGAGCGTCGGCAGCGTGCCGACCGCGAGAAACGTGCAAAGCACAAGTACGTCGAGCAACCCGGTGTCATCTGTACTCATGGCAGGGAGGTCATCAGGGTTTGCCGATTGGCCCATGACCGTGTCATGCGTCTCGGTAGAGCCGTCATCAACTTCCATGCCTTTACTGCCAAAAAGGAGGAACAAAAACGCATCGAACGTATCTCCAAAGAACGTCTGAAAGCCCTCAAAGCTAATGATGAAGGGGCTTATATGAAACTCATGGATACCGCCAAGGATACTCGCATCACCCATCTACTTCGGCAGACCGATGCGTGTCTCGATTCCCTCGCCCAGGCTGTCATGCAACAGCAGAATGACCATGGCGGTCCGGAGTTTGAAACAGAGGATGGCCCGACGAACGAAGCTACATTTGGCACACAGGTTCTAGAGGAAGCTCCAGAAGATCAGACCAAAGTGGATTACTATACTGTCGCCCATCGGATATCCGAATGAGTCACCAGACAACCTTCCCTCCTTGTAGGTGGCACACTCAAAGATTACCAACTCAAGGGGTTGCAATGGATGATGAGTCTGTACAACAATAAACTAGATGGAATCCTAGCAGATGAGATGGTATGCCCTAAGCATACTCCCTATATGCATGCTCATCCATCATTCTAGGGTCTCGGAAAGACGATCCAGACAATCTCCCTTGTCACGTTTCTCATTGAGGTCAAAAAGCAGCGCAGCCCTTGCCTCGTGATTGTTCCGCTGAGTACCATGACGAACTGGTCCAGCAAATTTGCCAAGTGGGCCCCTGCTGTGACAACAATCTCATACAAGGGCAACCCTGCCCAGTGTCGGAATTTACAAACGCAGTTGTGAATGGGCCAGTTCCAGGTTCTACTGATGACGTACGAGCACATCACCAAGGACCATCCAATTTTCTGCAAGATTAAATGGATCATCGGCGAGTGTCTCTCACCATGCAAGGCTTCTAATTGCTAACATGAGGCATAGACGAGGGTCATCGTATGAAGAACATGCAAAGTAATCTCGCCCAGATGCTCACTCAGTACTATCACTCCTGCTTCCACCTCATTCTCACTGGTACACCTCTTCAGAACAATCTCCCTGAACTGTGGTCGCTGCTCAACTTTGTTCTCCCAAGGATCTCCAACTCTGTCAAATCTTTTGATGAATGGTTCAATACACCATTTGCCAACTCTAGTACTGGAGACAAGGTTGAGCTGAACGAAGAAGAGGCACTTCTTATTATCCGTCGTTTGCACAAGGTCCTTCACCCATTCCTCCTGCGAAGATTGAAGAAAAATGCCGAGGCCGAGCTGCCTGACAAAGTTGAGAAGGTCATCAGAGTGTGGATGAGTGCCTTGCAGTCACAGCTATACAGGCAAATGAAGAAGTACAAGATGACAAAATATCTTTGATCACTATGCAATGTGTTGAGAAAGAGGTCATTTAGATACATACAATGAACATGTATTATACAGCTACCAACCCTCACAATCTCCACATATGTAAAGTAATGCTATGTAGCACCTCCTGAATTTGTAGCTTTGTCATCAGAGTCAATGATCAAAGAAGTAATATAGTCACTCAGAATGCATCACTGCCACTCTGTATAGTATCATTCCATCAGCCTCATTGCAGCTGGACTCAAATCTTACCTTCTACTTGCTGTACCAAGTCAGTTTTATGAGATGTTTTTCCTACTATTTGTTGATATTCTAAAGATGCTGAGAACATTTGCATGACACAGAGAAATCAGATTGGTCAAGCTCCTGACTTTGTCCTTCTATCTCCTCATAAAGATTGATATGTGTAGGCTTCTATGAGGTCTTTAAGAATAGGAAAGTCATTGTCCACACTGTCTTCAGGCCCTAGGAATCCATTGGTAACATTTTCAAGACTCTATAAAATCAGGTTCAGCCACAATACACTCTCCTCCCCCCTATACCATGCCATATTGTATCATCCAGATCTTTCAGATACAGTGCAGTATATTTCCTAGGGAAGTTTGAACCATATAAATGTCTATAACTTCAAAGAAACCATGTTGGATATTCCCTCTACTATCTCAAGGATCATCTTGTCTTGGATGTTGGAAGTGACCTGAAAATTAGTCTACATATCATCTCTACCATTGATTAGCATTCTAAACACAATGGTAACATTTGCATGACACAGAAAAATCAGGTTGGGACCAATCTACTATCTTGCCCTCCTACCCTCCAACAAAAATTGACTTATCTAGTGCTCCACAGAGTACTTAAAAATAAGAAAGTCATTGTCCCCACCATTCTCAGACCCTGTAAAGCCATTGGTAACATTTTCAAGACCCCATAAAATCAGATTTAGCCACTACACCATTTTCTCCCCCTTATATCCTACTATATTCTATCATCTAGACCTTTCAGATACAGTCAAGTATGTTTCCTGGAGGATTTCAAACCATGCTAATGTTTATAACTTCAAAAAAAATCATGTTGAATTTGCCATCTACTATCTCAAGGATCATCTTGTCTTGGATGTTGAAAGTGTCTGGAAATTAGTTCACATATCATCCCTACCATGGATTAGCATTTTAAATACAATGGTAACATTTGCATAACACAGAAAAATCAGGTTGGACCAATCTACTATCTTGCCCTCCTACCCCCCAACAAAAATTGATTTGCCTAGTGCTTCACAGAGTACTTAAAAATAAGTGATCCATTGTACCCACTGTTTTCAGACCCTGTGAATCCATTAAGAACATTTTAAAGACCCCAAAAAATCAGGTTGGAGAAATCTACTATCTTGCCCTCCTGCCCCCCAACAAAGATTGATTCACCTAGCGCTCCATAGAGTACCTAAAAATAAGGAAACCATTGTCCCCACCGTTTTCAAACCCTGCAAATCCATTGGGAATGTTTTCAAGACCCCAAAAAATCAGGTTCAGCCACAACACTATCTTCTCCCCCTCCTACCCTACTATATCTCATCACCTAGACCTTTTAGACACAATCCAGCATTTTTCCTGGGGGTTTTTGAACAGTGCAAATCGATTGGGAATGGTTTCAAGGCCCCACAATCAGTCCCTGATTTGATTTAACACTCCCTTCTTCAACAACCTTGTTTGATTTGTTTCTCAATAACCGGACCACCGATTTGCATGATTAGGGGCTCAAAATGATCGCATTGATGCGCTCTATTTTATGGTATACCCTTCCAGAAGAAATATGAAAATCGATTTTGAAATAGAATTCCAGGATGACCATATAAAT
>JBBPKG010000586.1:3437-15075 GCA_038089115.1 Fistulinella cinereoalba | reverse complement strand
GGTTTGATGAGCCGGGCGAGCAAAGCAGGAAAAGAGCGCAACGGGCGCCTTGGGTAATTCCCAGGTCGTTGGCGATGGTGTTGGCATATTTTGGCGAGGCGTGGGCATGGCTGAGTGGACAGGAGGCCATGTTTACGCGGTATCGGGTGGGTTACACGTGTATGACAATCCATTACAACATAGAGAGGGCGCGGCGCGTACTCGGGTATGAGCCTCAGGTGGGGCTTGAAGAAGGTGTACGGAGGATGGTTGAGGTATGTTTCATCCTTGTGATTCGGATGCCATGATAACGGCGTGTTGGGTACAGTGGTTCAAAGCAGATATTGGCGCTGCATAGACGTCTGAAACGGTATTGATCTCCGTGGGGAGCTTATAGTCATCGGTTCACATCTGATTGCTTTACTGGTTTCATGGCTTGTAACTCACTGGTATTGTGGACTCAGGTCACAACGAAAACGAAGGTTATGGGAATTGTGTTATCCAATGACGCGACGCACGTGGGCTCATCGTGCAAGCCCTGTCCCGTAGAGTCCGACCCTCCGGTCGTAATGCATCAATAATCTATAGCTGAGCATGGAAATTGAAGACAGAAACAGAGACACGAATAATTCTACCAGGTCTTTCCTTTGAACTTGCGAAGTGTCTGCGAGTTAGCGCTGCAGCCAAAACCAATTGATAACTGTTGCAAAGGGGATACTTTCATCAAATCGGCATTAGATCAATTCGATAATTCGCGTGCCTATCAAGGTCACGACCTCCTATGGACGGGATTACTTGCAAGAGATTCACTGTGAGAGCAATACATACTCATTGCCATCGGCCCCATAACCTTGTTTGCACTTGGTCTAATGCATGGCATCTAGTATACAAGCTGACGTGTTACATAGCATAACTACAAGGAGTTGTGCTTGAATTCATACGAATAAACTGAGATGCACACCCAGGCAGCCAGGCGATTGATGAGTCGAAACTGGATGCATGGTACAACGAAGCCGAGCCATTTTACTTGAGATAGCCGGATAGGTGGGCACTGGCATGTATATGTGGACAGTTAGCCTCAGTCGATACATCCGAGTCGGCGTGCACACATGTAGCCATGGCATTGACCATCCGTACATCATCCATGGTGCATATCATAGGTCCTGTGCAGTGGAATAGCTAGCATTGCTATGGTTGAGCCTATCGTGTGTGCATGTATACATGTGCGCAGAGCCATTAGGAAATGTTTAGGTTGCCTTAACCGTGACTGTGGATTAGCGCCGTTAGCGGGGATAGGGTGGCGGCACTAGCGAAAGGTCGTGTTGGCTTGGTTGTTGTTGGCACGCCCAAATTCTACATCCCAGAGCCACTGGTGAGCAGTTCGGGTAATGATCAATAACAGCAACAATCTACCATCCGCTGTGCCGTTGTACACGTAGCTGACCAGCGCATGAGTTCATCAAGATCATTATCGTGCGAATTGTGCCCATACCTCGGGCTGCGAGCGGGATTGCATGGTGGGGTCTCCGTGACTGGAACCATAATACATGTCGTGAATGTGGTCGTGTCGGAAGGTGCTCTTGATGATACTAAGTGTGGAGCACCGCCCTCGTTGCTGCAATGGGTGTCGGCTCTACGTGGGCAGCCTGCACCATCGTTCTACGTGCCACGGGTGAGGCGCGGTGGGCTACACTGTCACTCTTCTTTGCGGTGGCCATTACCATGCATAGGGTTTCGCTGCTGCTACCGCAGTCGTGTGTCAGACTGGAGAGTCAGCAGCACTGTGTCGCCGTATGGTCGTTGTCCCTATCTCGGTCGCGTGTCTGCATGGGGTGTCGGCATCACGGCAGTGTTGCGTCACCATGCCAGTATGTTTCACACTCTAGAGCTATTGGCCATGGACGACAGATTGACGAAGGAGAATCATAAAACAAAACCAAGGAGTGGTGACAAAGGCGAGGAGAGATTTGGAGTAGAACGTACCATAAATGAGTACTTGAGTCTACTGAGCACCGTCAAGCGTGGCACGGCAATTTCCGATTTATGGCTGAGCAGTCTCAAAAGAAATTTTTTCGTCGCAAGTGAATTGTTGCTTTATCGGATGTTGTGGTAGCAGCAATATGCCCGCTGCCCGGCGGTCGCCCTCATGCATCAACTCCGTGTTTGCTGGCGCATACATATGGGGGATGTCCAGGGAACGCGCTCCGAGTAGCCACTATGTCAACTGTCGAAGGCTATCTCACCGTCTCACATTCAGCACCTTCAATGCATTGGGAATTTGGGACTGTCAAGAGAAGGTCTGTCACATACTACACGGGACTTCTTGGAATTGTCCTCATACTGTACGCACAACCTTCGACGGAGGTTGCTTCGTGCGTACCAACGGAGGCTCCAACGCATATGGTCACGCTTTGCATGGCCGTACTTTCAAACAGAACATGATCTAGAGCTTGGGCGGCACAGCAAGCGCTTGAGCCGTTTGCTTCTACTATCGGAGGCAGTCCCTAATGACGTCGCTCGTTCTATCTTATATGAGCCCTTTGCATGTAAGTTTAATTGTGCCTTATACTGTGATTCTTCTCATTTTCATGCATCCTACCTCCTTTCTTTGTTGCTTTTACACTTGCCCCGCAGGGCAATCTCCTAGCGGTGATCATAATATGCTTCCTAATTTCCTTGCCACTGTTTTCAAGCTGTCGATTTACTGCCCCGCTCACACGTGGTGCGTTGGGACCGGGAATGCCTGGAAGGCCAGGATCAAACATAATGGAAATGAGTGTCACATGAGGTCGTATGTAACTTTATAGAGACGCGGGTACAGGCGGAATACCTCGCTTCATGAAGCTGAGTTGTCGTACCCAGTGGGAGGCGCCGCGAGTAATACTGTGATACACACTTTCGCCTTTGTCGACCACGCGGGAGCGCAGCTTCCACGTGCTAAGACCAGCCCGGATAGTCTCAAATCGTTGAACAACGTCATCCATGGTCGGACGTCGCGAAGGATCCTCCTGTGTCATATCCGCCACGAGCGGCCGCAAGAAGTCAAACCCAAGTTTGGACTAAACCCGTTTCAATAAAAATTATACTATGGTAGTAGCACGACATACCTCGACGAAGTCCTTCCTAATCGCATTGCCCAGATAGAATACGTCTGTAGGGAAAGGATCACAAGGGGCATTCGATTTCTGAAATTCCGGAACCTCCTTGTCGCCTCCCCAGATTGGCACTTCCATGGGCTGGGCGACAGAGGCATCATAACGACGTGACAGGCCAAAGTCGATTAAAAAATATTTCGGAGGATGTTCAGTGCGAGTCTTGTAACGCGCGAATCCGGAGAAGTCTCGCCTCATCAATAGATCAGCAGGATGAAAAGGGTCAATGCAGAGTTTACTCGGGTCCATCATAATATTTCTAGATGAGCAGTCACTGAGAAAAAGGTAAATTGACGGGTATCGACGAACGGTGCTGACAGTACGTACCGATGAGCGATACGGTGCATGTGCATGAAATGAAGGCCCTGCGAAAGGGTCAGCACCAGAATCCGCATAGCACATAATTGCGTACTTCAAACAATTGCCTAACACATTCAACCGCCTCTCCAAAAGTGACAAAGGGAGGGTCCCTGTAATCCCGAAGTAGAGGCATAACAATGATTGCCTTATCCTTCTCCTCAGGAACAGGAAGCACAGCATAAATGGGAACGCTGTGATTAGTAGGCACGGCTAGCGTTTGGGAGGAGAGATGTGTTGCGATTTCAATCTCGTACGGGTGGTCCCTCTTGTCGACAAGCTTGAGAATGACAAACGCGCCATCCGAAGCACGTGTTCCATCAAGGATCCTGGCAGCGTACTAGTGATCCAACGGGTGAGCGACATGGAACCAAATTCTGGCCTATGCAATACCCACCTTGGCTACAAGGGCATCTTCGCACACCAACCAATTCTTTTTTGTTCCCTCCCAAGAAGGCTTCCAATCGGGAGCATAACGTGGCCGAAGTATGTATCCACTCTGCCGCAACCAACCGTAATGTTCAGACCACCATTGCTCGGGCTGAGAGAGCTGGCTAATGATTTTGTTTGAAGGCGTGTCACCAAAAGCCGCGAGCTCAAGCTGAGCAAGATATACTTCTTCTCGCGCGGCTTCAGCATCTTTGATGGCTCGCTTTTTGGAACGGGAGAACATGACACGACGCGTCAGTCCTGGGCATTCCGCACGTTAAGGGCACAAACTCGCCCAAACACACACCCATGTCGGACCCCCGTGAACTGCGCAAGTCGTCGCGGAGTTATAATATTTATATTCAGCGGCATCTTGTACAAGTCTGTCCGAGGAGGGAATAAACCCTTTCCACACGGTTCAGCCCTACTTTATCTAGCTGTACCCACAAGGAGTGGGGCTTCTTCTCAAGGTAATTCCATCCCTCAGTCATGCAAGTCGATGACCCTCAAACGGCCCTTTTCCCTTCAGACCTTGGATGTGCTCGAAGCTACCCCCCGACAACGCCCCTTGCGAGGGTCGTCGCCAAAGATTCTGTGCATACAGGTGGCCTATATCTCAGAGCAAGCCTGGAAGAGATGGTCCGTATCCGTACCCTCGCCAAAAATTTGAATGAAAACCACCATGAACTCCTCCGAGAGACGAGAGCACAATACGATAAGTGTGTCGGCCAACGATGTATCGAATTCTCGATGCTGATTTTCAATCCCTCTAGCCTGGTACTGCGAAAGACGGAGCTGGAATCCCTGGAGAGAAGCAGCTGGTTATTCAAACTCTTCAAGTACAAACCAAAATCGCTGAAGGGTGCAACACGCAGGTGGCTTGAAGGCACTCATGAACTTTGGATATCGACTACGGTAGAGTTTTTGGTAACACAGCCTTGGAGCGGAGTCTAATCGTACCATCAGACGGCGTCTGACAAGTTAAGGAGGACCACGTTGTCGACCGCCACCGCAGATGTCGCGGCAGTCAATCGTAGGTGTCGGTTGTGATGGCACTACGTACTCCACTGAGTAGCGATGTAGATGAGTCTGTATCACAGGACGAGAGGCTTTTGGGTGTCGCGGTGGACATGAATGGACCTGTCACCCAGGAAGCAATCACCACGGTCCAGGAAGCGGCTTCGATTCTGGCATCTGGTCTATTGGGGCTTCCGAACTCTTCTGACAGTCAAGATGTCGATGGTCAAATTTTGGGTAGGGATAATCCATACCACCTCTGGCCATTTTATGTCTGCATAGCTGAACCAGCCTGAACAACAGCGGATGGGGCTGGGGCAGCGTTATCTCCCCGCGGGAGTGTATCTACCATTTCTAGCAGCCCTAGCTCGTCCAGTGGTGTCATTTTTAATGTCAATCTCACCATTGTTAGCAATAGAGACAGTAATGCCCAGGGCTTAACCATCAACAGCAGCAGCACTGGAACTCGCGGCAGTGGTTGAGGATTGCGACGAGATACTGATCTACTGCCACCTCTTAGCTAGTAACAAAATAATGACTGGTAGCTTTGACGACAGACTTACTTGTATATCAATAGTATATCCTATGTTACGCTAATATTATCTATAGAATCAAGATGTCGGTGGTGGGGCGAGTTAAGACAGCATGTGGTACGTGAGGGATTATGGGCATTGTAGGCCAGGTGTGAGGCAAATCGAGTCCTAGACATCACCGGTGTATCCCATTACTACCGTGGTGGGCTTTAACTCCATGCCGATGCGCGATAAAAGTGTGACCACCAAGCAAATGTATTCATGTTCAATGATGATGCCTTCGGTTTCTTTGACTGCCGGGCCGCAGTCGTGAGATATCGTGGTTTGCGTGACAACACTGAGCGAGCAGCAATCCCCTTTTCTATGTAGTTGACAACGTCAGTCAGCCGACTGTCAGCGAGAAGCGTTCCTACAAACCCCAGTGCTGCTACGTGTGGAAGAACGCGTTGTGCTATCCGAAGTTGACATGGTGGTGCATGGCTACCTGGAGTACATTGACACTGGCGCCGGTACCTCGTTGGATGCAAGGCTTCCACTTGGTAACGCGGTGCACGATCGACTAGTGGAACATCATGTAGATGGACACTGCGCGAGGAAGGTTGGGTCATGTTATCATCGCGTATGCTACGATTTCGGACGCGGATCAGCCTTTGGATGCATGGCGTACGCAGCTGAGGATATGTGTCCTTGCCAATCTCTCCCGGAAGGTTAATATTCATAAGCTTCATCGGATCTTCCAGATGTTGAACATCTCGTTCGACGAGTATCTCCGTCATGCTCGCTTACGTACATATATTGCTCGACAAGAAAATGAAGATTGTCTGAGCTTTCAAGTAATATGCGAGGTGTAAACTGCTGCCCTGTCATGTTCCATATTGCTTACTATAAGACGCTGGCTGGGTTGCTTTGTCGCATCTTCCAATGGTAAGATTTATCTGCAGAAAAGCACACAACTTGACATACCTGGAATGGAGTTTATGCCAACATCGATGACAACCGCATTAGGTTCGACCCGGAAGCTCTTGACAGGCCCGGCCATTCCAGTAGCAGCCACAAAATCATCCACTTGGCTTAAGCGAAGCAAGATGAAAAGCGTACAATGATTATAGACATGATGCTTACGAGGTGCTCGAGGTCCTTCGTGCGGCTATGCCATCGAGGGACCGTCGCATCCTTGATTACTTGCTCCTCAGGAGCACTGTCACAGATGTCTGGCTGAGCACGATCGAATTAAGGCCCGAAAGGTCATACCGGACGACTCGAGCAAATAAATGACGGCAGCAGGTATGCACGGCGCAAGGACCACATCGACGAGTAAGGCAACTGTACCTGTCACAAGGAACTGGACTCGGCGACTGTGCGGACGCCGTCGGTGCCCACATGAGGGACCGAGAGGCGGTTGCACAAGGGTGATGTTGATGGTCCATCATCACTGAGATACAACGACGGAAACGACCTCCTCTGAGGCGTTGGCCTTCATGTAGATCGTCAAGTCTGGGCAGTCACCGGCCGGAACGACAGTAAGGTTCGGTTGGAAACGCAGGAACTAGGCTTAGCTTCAGGGAGGCGATCCTACCATCGGCGGATAGACCTAGGACTCCTAACAGAGGAGCGAGGACCACGCGGCAGAGGACGTAAGGCGGGTGCTTTACAGTGACAGTGCCATTGATGACACGGGCCTTGGGAAGGTGTGTATCTATGGATTCTATACGAGCCAACGAAGAGAGAATTAGAATCCCTGCTTCAAGTTTTCCATGCGACATGGACGGAGTGGAAGGCGTGTAACTACACTCCAAACGGCGTACACAGGGCGGTAGGCATGTTGCTACAACGCAAGGCCGGAGTGGCATGGTTGCGCTCATCGCCGATGGCAAGCGGGATTGCCACGGACATGTCTGGATTTGAATTTGAAATTTGAAGCTTGAAGTTTGCGGTAAATTGTAATACATCCGGGCAAGCATCCGGGCGCCAAAACCAGCTTACTAATAGTAGAACTTAGGCCCGCCGTGACGAGTCTATGCGTTGTCTCGTTGTTTTACCATAGAACTTGTTTTGCTACTCGGACAATGGCAGGGGCAACATCGCCTGGACCGTGGTCATTGACAGGTCAGGCTTGTTCCTCGACGGGGTCGTGGCTGCGTTTGCTGACCTTTCCACTATTACCAGTCGTTCGGGCGGACGGGCTACAGCACCTGCGGGCTGAAAAGTCCTGGCGCCCCATCGTTTCGGTGGCTATCGGTAATCACCAGAACCATGAACTCAATCTCGGGTGTGACGGACAAAATCCCAACTTGAAACAATGTTTCCATTTGCAAGTATCTCCACCTTATCGCGTGTTCAGATCTCACAATGGGGAGCATGCAGTCACGAAATGGATGCATCATCGCCGATGGATATATCCGTCTATCATCAGGCGCAGAGCAAGAAGAAGCACAAAAAGAGGAACTTGGTCGCGAGCGCACGGTTTACGTTACGAGAGTTAACGCATCTCCAAACTCAAGAAGAGTGCAGCAAGAAAAGTCGGTTCTAATCTATGTCTGTTTTTGACGCCATAACGATGCTATAAAGAAGGGAAAGCTATCGAAATAAAGTTAAATGGCGTCCTGCGGCAAAAAGGCGGGATGAATAAATCTAAACCGGCTAGGGTTGTTTTAATCGTGAAGATCGATTCACCTCAATCAAACATCGTACAGCCAATCTGGCCCCAAAATGACGCGGAGATAACGTCAGAGATCTCCAGCGAGGAGCTCGGTAGGTTCTATTGTCCTATTGTTGTTAGAGCAACTAAACTATCACCGCAGAGTGCACCAACACTCCAATCTCTAAATCCAGTGAAGGATCAAGCTTTGTCTGGTCGGAAGCAAATGACCCAGAACCAAGGGTTCATCCTGGTTACTGGTCCAATTCCGACGATACGGGATCCGAGGACGAGCGGGATCCATTACTTAAATGCGGAGACAACTTGAATGACCCTACGATCATCCTGGATCCTCATCTCTCGGATAGCGAGGACGGCAAGTACGCCCACAGCGCAGAGAAGACGGTCTGGTTTGCAGCATCAATACTTCCAACATACACGGAAACCACATCAATCGCGTCGCAAACGTCAGTCGTAGACTCCATCGTAGACTCCTTTTCGCCTTATCGCACGCTTCGAGAGGCGCGGCTTGATTCGGAGTACGAGCGTGTTCTTGTCGATTTATGTGCTGAATGGAGGTTCGTCGGTGGTTCGGTAAGGATATATGTCTACTGAAATACTGGTACTCGCCTGACCCGGTGATAGCTTGTTGCCTTGGCTGGGTATGGAAATCGACTGTAGGTCAAATCGTACATTCTACTGATCTTCTTGTAAGGCTGGAAGCTGGTGTGTTTGGATTCTCCTCTGCTTCCGTTTTCGCTATCGGCAAGTTTGCCCACAAGGCCATCGCTGTTGGTAGTGTTGCCTCTGGTCTTGGTCTTACTATAGATGCATGGTTCCTGCTCATTTATTGCAATGCAACCCCTGCCAAATTCCAGGTGAGATTCTCCTACCCTCGAATCACGACCTTGACCTTGACCTTCCCTGATATCGCAGAAAATGGCGCTTGACGTATACGGCAAATACCTCTTCTTCTGCATTTCGGCTCGCATACCAGCGCTCTGCATGTTTACCTCGGCATGCGCGCTCATGACCTTTTTACTCTCGGTCGCGTGGGCTGCTTGGCCGACGGCCGTGCTCGTCATGTCCTTCTTTGCAGGCGTGCTCGTCAGTTTGCAGTTCATCGTGTACGGCATACACTGTGTCGTCGCCGTCGTTGCGCAAGCCCTGCGAAGTCTGCAGAAGCGAGTTGTGCAATGCTTCGCATGGATATGTGCACGTAGGCCGCCCCCGCCACCAGACTTGCGCGAAAGGGAGAAGGAACCCGATCGTTAGCACGCGGCTGAGTTACATATATTGGCAGCATACAGGATCATCCCCATATCATGCTCTAGCTCATGTACAAAAGGCAATCTTATCAGATACTTTTTCTCGCCTTTTTGGTGTTAAATTATTTCCTGCTCGAGGAAAGACTGAAGCCGTTCCGATGTGCTGGCAAAGGTGTCCCCGTCATCCGATGCAGGTGCTTTCATCGAGTCGGTTAGAGTTCCCTCAGGCTTTAGGCTCGTGGGATGAAGGATAGCTGCGTCGCGGCGCCTCGCCCTCTCCCTTTTTCCATGGAACCGCATATGTGCGAGCTCTCACTGGCACTCGTTCGCTGCAGTGCGCATTTCCCCACGATCACGCCGCTCCCTTAGGCGCTCGGGGCCGCACGCTTAGAACCGTCACCGCCGCCTCGCCACCATTATCCGGATTCCGTAGCTCACCGTGTGTATTGCAGATAACACCACAATACACGTCCCGCGTCATCCCGTCCGCCCAGCCCGTCATCCAGAGACTCGCTGGCAGCAACCACACTCGACTCACCCGGTTCTGAAGTAAGCCAACCCGCGCCCTCCTCACGGGCCTTACAGGTCACCGAACACTACACTGATCTTGGGCATTGACCGGCACGAGAGTGAGCGGTCCACTAGCAGTCTCCGGCAAGGTGCGAGTGGTTTCTCAGTGACCTCACCCCGTGCATTGGGTGCATCCAATTTTGATACCGGGATGATGGCCCGGAGATCAAATGCACATCCCGAAGAGAAGGCGTGGCCCACGATCGACGTCCGCGCGAGTTCACTGGTCTGAGACTGGCGCAACGGGACAATCTGTCCGTGACACTCGTATCAGACACTGCGCCAAGGAGCCGAGATATGTCACGCAGCAGTTAAGTTTTTCCTGGCCAAATGCTTTCTGAACCAGGCTGATTTTGTTCTAAGGTTACAATATTGTGGTTCCCTCAACACCCAGTGCTTCGCCCTCACATACAAATTGCAGAACTTATCCTTCATCTCAATTAGCCGCGCCAAACAATCCGGAGACCTACCCGAGTTGTGTTGGCATTCAAAACTTGACCTCGGATCGCTTTAGGATGCCGGCTTCCATGGCCTTGATTTCTGTAGCACCCGTCGCCGTCAGTGATACTGAAGCCTTGGCCCAAGAAAGGAAGCTTGCAATCACTCACGCAGTGCGATATGTGTACTATGGAATCGCGACAGACCCAAGTTGCCTTGTTGGCGATCATGTTAGGCGTGAATCAAGCGTGATCTACAACGGCATGACGCACCAATGCCATACCAGAGACCCTCGTGGCCGCAGTCCCTCCAGATGCTATTCACCTCGCCTTCCTCCGTGATACCCCAAACGGGGTTGACCTTGTCCGCGATTTCCGGGCCGCAAACGTCTCGTATGTTATCGCGCGGGTCGCCATATCTAAATGTAAATAGGGATGAAGACAGCGACTTGTACAACGGGGCAGTACTTACCCTGTGGAAAAGATCACGACGTCCGCCTCCAGCTCCGTTCCATCTACAAATCTGAGACCCTTTTCAGTGAATCGCTCTATGGCGCTCCCGTTTTTAAGCTTGATATCGCCGCTGATTATGTGCTTGCTGGTCCCGACATCTATCCAAAAAGAGGACGTGTGAGAGACGGTTGGTAAGGGCATGTTTCAACTTGCCGAAATAGTATCCGCCTGCACGTTTCCACAACAATTGGAACAGACCTGCGTCGTCTATTCCTAAGTTCGTTTTGAACCCTACTTTAGCAAGTCCTTCTAGAGTCTCTCTAGATGGGAGATTCGCAAAACGGCAAAGGCAAAGAGATTACTCACTTGTCGATCGTTTGCGCGATGTGGGGCACGACACGCTGGTGGATGCGTCTTACCACTGCATTGGGGAGACTACCGTTGTAGAGGTCACCAAGTTCCGTTGGAACCTTGTCATTGAATAACCCTGTTATCGAAAATCCAGAATGATGAACAAGCGCGATAAATGTGCCTGGATACATGGCATGACACGTACCGCCCAGTAGCTGTAGGATCGCCTGGACAGAAATAACGTACGTTGATGACCGTTGGTAGCTACGAAAATACAGCCGCGTGAGTGCCGGTCCTAACACGATGTTTCCTAGAGCCCCCTGCATTGTACCTACATCGTAACGTCAACCTTGTGATTATAGAAATCTTGTGCAATATCGTGACCTTCAGAAAAGTGATTAAGAATGAAGAGCTCTCGCAGGTCCAGAAACAGCGCGACATACTCGAAGTGCAA
>JBBPKG010000585.1:0-17169 GCA_038089115.1 Fistulinella cinereoalba | reverse complement strand
CGCACCGATCTGCTCTCCCCAGACCAGATCACCCAGAGGATTGACGAGGGAACCCTCTCAATCGGATTAGCCAAACGACTCCTTGAAGAACAAGGACAACATCTCCCTGATCGATATCTTCTCACTGCCCAAGCCTCCCCTTCCCGCCTCCCCTCCCACCCCTCTTACCCCACTCACCCCCGAAGAGAATCCACCTCCCAAGGACGATTCCGCATCCCATCCCCCCTACCCCCCATCGATCCCGACATCGAGATGTCTGACTCACGAGCACGTACTAGCGAGCTCAAGGCCGGGCTCCCTGACGATTTCAGCGGAAAACCCGAACATGCTAAATGGTGGACAGCGGCCATGACGGCCTACTACGACATGAATCCTGGCATCTACTCTGATGACGCCAGGATAGCTACTGCTCTAAACAAAATGAGCAAGGGGCTAGGACTGACCTTCGCCGAATCCTACTACGAGCGAATGCAGGCAAAGACCATCCCGGTAGAACAACAAAACTGGGTGGCCTTCGTAAAAGAAGTACGAGATACCTTCTTCTCTAAGGACGGAGAGAAGGAAGCCCAGAGAGCCTTGTGAAAACTGGCAATGCCAGCATCTAAATACCCCACTCTCGAACAACTCAAAAGTTTCATCTCCCAATACCGACTCTTGGTCGCCAGGGCCAAGGACGTCTCCGATGGAACTAGATGCGAAATCTTGGCCGCAGGACTTCACCCTGATCTCATGGAACGAATCACCTTCTCCGGAAAAGAGCCAGAAACCCCCGACGCCTGGATCGAACGAGCAAGGGAAACCTTCAGAGCTCTTCAAAGAGCCAAGGACATTCGAGAAAGGAAGTACATCGCTCCCGGAAAATCGTGAGACCCCAATGCAATGGACGTCGACGCCGTCCGACTTTCTCCAACAGAATGAGCTCGCCATATGCAAGAAAACCGATGCTTCATCTGCCATAAGGTCGGATGCAACTCAAGAAACCATCCCGGACATCCTCGCACCAATCGGAATAAACCACTCCCGCAAACTCCCCGAAGGGAACAAACTCGTACTACGGAAACCACGGAGAAAGACGAGGTAGATGAGTACGTCAGAGAACTAAAAGGAAAAAGAGGAGTAAAGAAGGACGAAGTACTCAGGGTACTCAAAGAATGCTTCACCGAAGAAGAAGAAACGATCGCCCACCTCTCTACTAAGGATTTTTAAAAGGAGAACCTGCCACAGCGTCAGGAACCCCGGAATACCTCTCTGTATTAGTATCATCCGAACGAAGATCAATAACCATCCCTGTCTCGATCAACGTTCCAGAGAGAGAAACCGCTGAAACCATAGAAGCCCTAGTAGATTGTGGAGCAACCGGAAACTTCATCAGCAAGAAACTCGCCCGGAAGCTCTCCTTCCCCCTCATCCCCCTCAAAACTCCCAGACAAGCGATCAATGCGGACGGAACCACCAACGCCAAAGGAGTAATCAAGTATCAAACCACCTTAGATGTCTCTACTGATCACATCCCCACCCGACACCGATTCCTCGTGCTCGGAAGCGAAAAACACGACGTCATTTTGGGAATGAACTGGCTAAGACGGGTAAACCCCACCATCGATTGGACAACCAATACCCTTACCATAACTCACCAACCCGACCCCTTGGAACAACGGTATCTATTACGATATCTGGACACGGATGACAACAACATGATCGAGGAAATCAGGAAAACAACACTCAGTACCACCATCGCCCAAGAAACTGGGAAGATCAGAGAAGAGCTCCCATCCAAATTCGCCCAATACTCCTCAATATTCTCTGAGGAAGCAGCCAATGTCCTACCCCCCACCCGAACCCACGATCATAGGATCGACCTTCAGGAGACCTTCTCCCCCAGACGAGCGAAAGCCTACCCGCTCAATCCCCAAGAAACAAAAGTCTGCAAGGAGTTCATCGACGAACATCTACAGAATGGGAAGATCCAACCTAGCAAATCCCCCCAAGCCTCCCCCTTCTTCTTCGTACAAAAGAAGGATGGAAAATTACGCCCCTGTCAAGACTACCGCTACCTAAATTCCCATACGATCAAGAACGCCTATCCCCTCCCTCTGATCAGTGACCTCATCGACCAACTAAAAGGGTCGTCCATATTCACCAAGATGGACGTAAGATGGGAATACAATAATGTCCAAATACACCCCGACGACCGATGGAAGGCAGCCTTCATCACCCCTTTTGGCCTATTTGAACCAACAGTCATGTTCTTCGGACTTTGCAACTCCCCCTCCACCTTCCAGGCCTTCATGAACGACGTCTTTGCCGACTACATCGCGGAAGGATGGCTGATCATCTACATGGACGATCTCCTGATTCACTCGGACAACCAACTCGACCATGATGATCGAACCAGGAAGGTCCTCCAACGAATGATGGAACAACGACTTTACCTCAAGCTATCCAAATGTTTCTTCGACCAACAGCGAGTGGAATACCTCGGGATGGTCATCAAAAAAGGGTCGGTCCACATGGACCCAGGAAAGCTGGACGCCATTAGGGAATGGAAATCACCTACCGGAGTGAAACAAGTCCGATCATTTCTAGGTTTCTGCAACTTCTACCGCAAATTCATCCCTAACTTCTCCCATATCGCTCGACCGCTCATAGACCTTACCAAAAAGACTTGCCAGTTCGTCTGGGGAAAGGAGCAGGAAAGCGCGTTCCGACATCTCCAAAAACTCTTCCTCCAACAGCCGGTCATGCGAATGCCGGACACGACCCACCCCTTCTTCGTCATGACTGACGCTTCACTCATGGCGACAGGAGGAGTCCTGATGCAAAAGGATTCCAACGGAGACCTCCACCCCTGTGCATACCGATCCTCCACCCTCTCCCCTGCGGAACGGAACTATGACATCTACGACAAAGAACTCTTAGGGGTGATTCTCGCCCTCGAAGAATGGCGCCACTACTTGCAGGGGACCCAACACACGGTAACCATCCTCACCGACCACAAGAACCTCCTCTACTTCAAAGAGCCGCGCAAATTGTCACGCCGCCACGCCCGCTGGCAACTGTTCCTCCAGGACTTCGACCTGTCCTTCAACCACCTCCCTGGGACCTCCATGGGACCCGCCGATGCCTTGTCCCGAAAGGACGAAGTGGATACAACTACTGACAACGCCAATGTCACCCTCCTCCCCGATGATCTGTTCATCAACGCGATTGATCTCGCCCTCGCCGACAAGATCGCCCTCTCCTCCCCCTCTGATCCCCTCGTTATCAAAGCCCTGGAAGCCATGGCAAATGAGGATTCCCTCTTTCCTCGCGCACACCCAACCGACTGGGCTTTTTCCGACAATTGCCTCTATTTTCAAGGGCGACTGTATATTCCCCCGGACCACCGGCACAATCTGGTGTCCAGCGTTCACTCTTCCCCTGCGGGAGGCCATGGCGGTCATTTCCGCCTCCTTGATCTCCTCTCCCGCGACTACTGGTGGCCCGGCATGCCCACTTTCATCCGACGCTTCATTCGGGGCTGCGCCGTGTGCCAGGCTAACAAAGTGAACACGCACCCTACCGTCCCGGCCCTCTCCCCGATCCCCTCCTCCGCCACCCGCCCCTTTGCCCTGATCTCCGTCGATCTCATCACCGGCCTCCCCCCTTCTGATGGCTTCGACTCCGTTATGGTCGTGGTCGACCATGGCCTTACTAAGGGGGTAATCTTCTCTCCATGCACGAAAGACATCGATGCGGCAGGGGTTGCCAACCTTTTCCTCCGAAATGTCTTCCCCCGCTTCAGTCTCCATGACAAGTGCATCTTCGACAGAGGCCCCCAATTCGCCTCTGCCTTCGCTCTGGAACTATCCAGACTACTACAATACGACATCGCTCTTTCCACAGCCTACCACCCACAAACCGACGGAGCTACTGAACGAGTTAACCAAGAACTCGAAACCTATTTGAGAATTTTCTGTGATGGAAGACCGGACACCTGGCACGATTTCCTTCCCCTCGCCGAATTTCATCACAACTCCTCGCGACACTCCACGAGCAAACAAACCCCCTTCTCTCTGATGATGGGATACGAACCTCGAGCCTACCCCAAAATCGGACAAACCTTCCTTCCTGCCCTTGCCAACCGATTGGAAACCCTAGATAAGGCCAGGAATGAAGCCCTAGCAGCCAGAAACCTAGCCACTCAACGAATGAAAGATCGGATCAAATCTACCTTCAAACCGTGGAAAGCCGGAGACCAGGTATGGCTCAAAGGAAAGAATCTTCGCACCCCCTACCCTTCCAGGAAACTAGCCCCGAAACGAGAAGGACCCTTCACGATCACGAGGGTCTTATCTCCTATCACTTACGAACTCCGCTTACCCCCCACCTGGAAGATGCACAACGTGTTCCATGCCTCCCTCCTATCTCCATACGTTTCCACCCCAGAACACGGACCAAACTTTAATCAACCCCCACCTGACCTTATCGCTGGGGAAGAACAATACGAGGTGGAGCAGATAGTGGCGCATCGAGGAACCAAAAACCTGTCCTATCTGATCCGATGGAAGGGATACCCCTCTTCCGAAAATACATGGGAGCCCGAGTGGAATCTGAGCGGAGCAAGACCCCTTATTCGGGCTTATAAGAAATGACACCGACTCTGACTCCAACAACCCACCTGAGATAAAACAAGATGTCTGTTCCAGTCACCTCCCCCAGCTCCACCCCATCCTCCCCTGTCTTAGTAGAAAACCCAGCCACAGAAGCATACCCCATCGTCGAAGATTCCCGCACCCCCACCCCCACACCTCCTTTCCTCGCCTTCCAGGTCTTCCCCGTCGGTACCATCCTTTCCATATTCGCCACCATCCTAGAATCCACCTCCACCAACAATGTCCTCGAAGAAATCCCTGCCTTCGCCACCTCGATCACCCTTTACCGCCTTGCTGATTCCTACCTTCGCTATGTCGCCCTACGCAACTACGTCGTCGATCCGGACAACCATCGGATCTACTCCCCCCAGTTGTTCGAACACGTCCTCGCCATGCGGGACAGCTTCCTGTTCTCCCTCTGGGACCTCGGATTCCTTGATGTCGTCAGACAAATCCCCCCAGTATACCTCTACCCCATCCTTCGAACCTTCGTCCAATCCCTCACCCAACCCGGAAGAGACGAATGGACCAGACTCCACTCCGCTTACCCCGAGATCGCAAACTTTGCACGACCTGGAGGAAGCACTGGAGCTAGATTTAACCCGTATGCTGGAGGGGATGGAACAGACCCCCGCACTCGCCCTACTCAGGCGATGCCTAGCAACCCGATTCCTTCGTGGAGGGTCCCCCCCTCCTCTCCCTCATCCCCATCCTCAGCTCAGGAGAGTCATCTCTCTCACCCCCGAAATGCCGGCACCGGTGTACCCTCACGTTCCCTCTTACCTGGGGAGCCCGCTCAGCACCAACAGCGACCTCAGCGACGCCGATAGCAACGGGGTCACACCGTATACAGAACGCCTCTCTCGGATGTACATGGACAGGGGACTACCAGAGTCCGTCACCCCCCCTGTTGGGAATGTGGACAGCGATCTCACCTACGACGACACTGTCCTCAATACATTTGCCCCCATTGCCTCCACGCTGCCCCGGGTCATCTCCCCAACATCTGCCCCAGCCAGCCCCTCCCAACTGTCCCTCGAGTCGACTTCGACTCTGACTACGACCCCGCTGGATATGGAGTTAACGCAGATTATGCTTGGGACTGATGAGGACAATCAGTCGTACGATGGGGGTAATGATACAGTTTTCCCCATGCTCTTTGGCAGGTTCAACGAGTACTTAGAAGCAGAGGAACTGGTAGCCATTCCATATACCGATGATATCGTTATCTGCCCCACTAACCGAAACCAACGTTTCTAGACAAGCCGTATGCAGTTGTACAGTGTACTTTCTCTTCCCCTTTTGTGTACCTTTACTTATCTTTCACCTCGTGTTAACGAGGGCTATGCTTCTTCCATTCCAACTATTCTTGTTATCTACGGACAGCCTCCCCACTTCCGGACCCGCACTGCCCCCATCCCTAGTATAAATACTTGGCTGCATGTACCATAGCTCCTTAGCTAGATCTACGCTTAACAAGCTAGTTTCTTGCCCAAGGGATAACTCCAGTGTGAGACGGAGCTTCTCTTTAACTCAGACTCACGCTCCTCTAGTGTCGACGAACTACACTTGAGTGTTCGCTGACCTTGTGCAAGGAACCCCTAGCGTTCCCCATACAAGTGTCCCTCTCTGTCGCTCTGTGTAGAGCAGTCTGCAGGTTACCCCTGTCCTTTGCAGGTCACCTCGCATCAGTCCTTCGCAGGTTACCCCTGTCCTTCGCAGGTCACCTCGCACAGTACAAGTCGGATACTTGTAACAATCAGTAACTCCACTGTGTGCGTAATACTTCCGGCGCTGTTCTTGGTGCTGTCCACGTTGAACACGGGGATCGGTCGTGGAAGCTCCTTGAGTTCCCAACCGCACTTCTTGACCCACGTCCGATCGATGAAGACTTCGTTTGCTCTGCTGTCTAGGAGCGCTTCTATCTTCGTAAGGTTTTTCTTGGCGTTTGAAGGAGCCACCTGTAGTGTTAGTAATATCTCCTGCTTGTGGGAGCAGCTTCTCGTAAATATGTTGTCTGGCATTTCGTTGTCAGTAGGCTTCATCAAAATCTTTACTTCCTTTTGTGAAGAGGAATTAAGCACCGGCGTTATACAGCCCCGGCCGCACCCCTCTAGGGTCGCCTCTTGGCACTCGTCAGCTGTAACGCCTTCGATTTCTAAAGAAGTTAATACATCATAATAGTTAGTCCTACATGACGAGTATCTGTAAATGTCAGATGCGGCGCTGTCACCCAGTTCGATCAGGCCGCCTTCCCTTTTCCCTTCCCATTCCGTTCCACTGCTTGCTTCTGATACTTATTTTTGAAATGCTCCTCGAGCTGTTTTCTCGTCAGGCCGCGGATGTCGGCGAAGGGGTCCGAGCCCGTCGTTTGCACAGGTTCCTCAGCGTCTTCTTCTTCTGTCGAGTCAGCTACTTCTGCCGCTCGAGCCTTGCGAGAGCCTCCCTTGGAGCACTCCCTTTTGTGTTGCCCACCGAGCCATTTGCACTCGGGGCAAGCCTTCTTTGGACTTCTACAGTCCTTGGTGAAGTGGCCTTCCTTGCCACAATTGTAGCATGTGGTGCTTCCGCTGCCACCTTCGAACGTCTTCATGGGGGCCTTCTTACCCCCCTTCTTTGCTGGACCCTTCTGATTGGCCCTGGCATTGTGAGTTTTGGTGCTTTTTGTGTCATCCCAGGACGTCGCGCCTGTATTGATTCGGAACGCTTCTTGTGCCTTTGTGATGGCACGCGCCACTTCTATTGTCTCTCAGACCGTTGTCCTTCTGAGGTTCTGCCTGTAAATTTCTTCGACGATAGTCTTCTTTAGTCCCCCTTCCAGGAACATTACCCCCATGTGATCACCCAGGTCTGCCTGGGTGTGCAATTTGGTCCATTCGGCAAGGAAGGTATCGATGTCTCAGGAGCCTTGCTTACACCTCGAGAGTTGCTTGGTGGCCCAGTCTTCCTGCAGAACTGGCCTGAACAGATCTTCGATGATACCCTTAAACTCTTGCCACGTCGTGTACCCCTGCGTTCCATCGTGCAGTTTCCTAAGTTCATTAAGGGCGTAATTGCCCCCCTTGACTCCTTTGAGCTGTGATAGAACCACGAAGACGTGCGGTTTGAACTTCGGGTACCTTGTTGTGCTGTTTCCTTGGGTGTACGAGAACAGCTTCTCGTTGCAATCCAGATACGACTGCATCTTTATCCACCACTCTTCGAATTCAGCCTTTCCGCCATAATAAAATCCTGGTTCATGGAAGATTTCTACCTTCAAACCTCCTGATGGCCCTGCCATGTGGTCTGCCTGCGTCGTTGGCCCGTCGTTGGCCCAGGCGTGTAGTCATAAAATTTCTTTTGCCTGGTCTTCTGCTTCTTGGGCTCTTTGTTGTGCATCCAACAGCTGCACTTCCATGACTCTCATGGCCTGCTCTCCTACTTCCCTCACTTCTTGCAACCTTGTTATTGCCGCTGCTTGATCGTTGAATAGCTGGGCCATATGGGCGATCTTTTCGGAGTCGCTCATCATTTCCCAATCCTGCACCTGACCAGAGGAAGACATTTCTTATTACGAGGAGGGGAAGGTATTCGTCTAATGAAAGCCCCAACGGTGATTGTACAGCAGATAAAAGAGAGGGTAAAAATTTGCAATGGGAATGGGGTCATTACCGCGTTGGTATTGACCGATGGATGTGATGTATCTTTTTGGTGAGCAACGGCTCGTGTGTGGCCATAGGTAGGGCGTCTGTAGTTCCTCGCCCAGTTCTAATTCCTCGATAATCTGTCGATAAGACTCCTGGCGTTTCTTCACGGGGTTAGCTTCGTATACCTGTCAGGTCCGCTTCCTTCTAGCTGGACCGATTACTCCCACTTCACCTCAGCACTCAATCTCCTTTCGCTGCTCTTCCTTGAAGATCTCCCTCAGCCCTCTTTCGTCTGATCCATCGATCAGCGACTGCAGAAGCCTTTCCTTCCTCTCTTCGTATCCCTCCTGCTGCTCCGGGAAGCGGAGGGGTTCTAAGTCATCGAAGGAGAAACGGAATCTGGGGGGGTCTGCTGCCGGTTCTTGTGGCAGTGACTGCGAGCAGGAGCGGGGTGCTGATAAGTGAGAAACGACTTCTACGCTGAAGTCGGACGGCGTTGATATGATCGAGGCGCTCTCTTCTCTTCTGTTGTCTCCTGTCTTCACCACGGTTCTGTCGAGGGGCCCAGTCCTGACACCGCCTAAGACTCTCCTTGCCAAATATCCAGACACTACCAAGTATCCGAGTTAGACGATGAAACACGGTACCGGCTAGTGAGGTTAAAACGTCAAACAGGGGTGCGTACTTCTTTTTCTGCTTCGCAAGGGATGGATGTGGGAGACCTTGTGCGTTCTTCTCTTCAAACACGCGGCGACGGTGGCGACGTCGGGGCAAGGCTTATGATCTTGGTTGTGATGTTGTGACCGAGTTTGAGTTGCACGTCCAAAGGTAGGCAGCTAGTCAAATAGTGTATACCGATGAGAAACACTAGTCCGATGGTTAAACCAAGGGAGTAGCTTAGAGTTGGTCAGCCCTTGTGAAGGAGGATTTTAAGGGACAACCAAGATGGGGAGCCATCGAGGTTGGTGCCTGGTATATATACTGTTAGCATATGTGTACATGTTTGGCACTTGGTCCGTGCGTAAATATGAGAAAGGAAAGTAAAAGATAAGAGGGCATAACTCTATAGGTGGGCATAAGGTCTAGGGCATAGGGTGTACGCGTGAGTGTTGTGATGTCATCGTGATGTCATAGGGTCTAGCCCATGATGTCATAAAGAACCATCTAGGTTCGGTCTAGAATAGAAGCAATGGCTGTGAGGACTAGGCTCGGCCTAGGCGCTGCACAGGTTAGAAGTCTGAAGATAAGATAAGATCGAAAGATAAGATAAAAAGTCAGAGGAAAAATGATGAAGTCTGTTAAGATGTGTGGGCAAATACCTGTGCCCGTTTCAGTGAGGGAGGCATCGGTCATAACGAAGAAGGGGCAGGTGGTGTTGGGCATTAATAGGACAGGTTGATCAAGGAACAGTTCTTGAAGGTGTCGGAAGGCCTTTTCTTGTTCCATTCCCCAGAGGAAGAGTCGTGTTTTCTTTGTTAGATCAATGAGTGGTCATGCGACATGGGAGAAGTTAGGGATAAACTTCCGGTAGAAATTGCAAAAGCCCAAGAACGATTGAACTTGTTTTACCCCAGTAGGGGGTTTGCATTCCTTGATAGCATCCAGCTTTCCGGGGTCCATGTGGACTGATCCTTTTTCCACTATCATCCCTAAATATTCCACTCATTTCTGGTCGAAGAAATATTTAGAGAGTTTGAGGTAGAGTTGTTGCTCGGTCATTCTTTGTAGGACTTTTTTGGCACATTCATCATGATCTTTTTGATTGTCAGAATGGATCAGAAGGTCATCCATGTAGATGATGAGCCACCTGTTACACTTCGACCGGGTAGGTCGGAGCGTAGCCCTTGTTGGACAGAAACACGAGGAGTGTCGACGAGTTGACTGAGGAGTTGATCTGGCCGACAAAGAGTCGACATAGGATCCAAGGGACTGCCCTTGACAAGCAAGGGTGGGACGAGGATTGCACCAAAAGAGAGTGGTGGAGAACAAGTAGTCTTGTATTCGCAAGGAAGTACAAGGGAACACAAGGGAGAAACAAGTTAAAGTACATGAGCAGTGATAGGCCAGTTTATATACGAAGAGAGAAGGCCGTTGAGGGCCGGTTCGATGAGTATATAAAAGGAATCGACCAATGGTAAAATAATTGTACGATGCGATGTCATCGGATGATGCATAAGCGAAAATGACTGTCAAGGGATGCGTCATCTGAAGGGTGAGTAATACAGATGACATCAAGGCGATGGCATCGGAAACAAGTGTAAGCATGATTACGTATGAGGAAAACGTACAAAGACGTAGGCCAAAGGCGAGTGGCGAGGCTTCGGCCGAAAGGAAATAAGTCCGATCATAAACGCAAATAAAGACAAACAAAGAAAATCATAACACCACCCCTCGGCGATGTAGTCGGTGAAGATGTCATTCATAAACGCCTGGAAGGTGGAAGGGGAGTTGCATAACCCGAAGAACATTACCATTGGCTCAAACAGTCCAAATGGAGTGACAAAGGCTGCTTTCCATCTATTGTCTGGGTGGATTTGTACATTGTTGTATCCCCATTGTACATCCATTTTCATAAATATGGATGACATTTTGAGTTTGTCAATCAGATTGCTGATGAGTGGGAGGGGGTAGGCATTTTTGACAGTATGCGAGTTTAGGTATCGGTAGTCTTGGCAAGGTCGAAGTTTCCCATCCTTCTTTTGAACAAAGAAGAAGGGGGACGCTTGGGGGGATTTACTTGGTTGGATTTTCCCATTTCGTAGGTGCTCATCAATGAACTCTTTGCATACTTTGGTTTCATTTGGGTTCAGGGGGTAGGCTTTGGCTCTTCTAGGGGAGAAGGTTTCTTGGAGTTCGATCCAATGATCGTGATTCTGGGTAGGTGGTAGAGAGTTTGCTGCTTCTTCCGAGAATACAGAGGAATATTTTTCGAACTTTGGCGGGAGATCTTCTCTGATCTTTCCCTTTTCTTGGGCGATTGTTGTACTTAGGGTGGTTTTCCTGATTTCCTTGATCATATTGTTGTCATCAGTGTTGAGATATCATAGTAGATATCTTTGCTCGAGAGGATCTGCTCGTTTTGGTATGGAGAGAGTATTTGTTGTCCAGTCAATTATCGGGTTGACTCTTTTGAGCCAATTCATTCCTAGGATTAAGTCGTGTTTCTCACTTCCTAGTACTAGGAACTGATGTCGGGTGGGGATTCCATCCGTGGTGACATCTAAGGTGGTTTGATATTGGATGACCCCTTTGACATTGGTGGTTCCATCAGCGTTGATGGCTTGGCGAGGTTTTTTGAGGGGAATGAGGGGAAAGGAGAATTTCCTGGCGACCTTTTTGCTGATGAAGTTTCCAGTTGCTCCGCAATCCACAAGGGCTTCTATGGTTTCAGCGGTTTCTCTCTCTGGAACATTGATCGAAATGGGAATTGTTATTGATCTTTGCTCAGAAGATACAAGTACAGAGAGGTGTTCGGGGGTTCCTGACGCTGCGGCAGGTTCCCCATCTAAAAACCCTGGGTGGAGAGGCGGGCGATTGTTTCTTCTTCTTCAACGAAACATTCCTTGAGTACCCTAAGGACTTCGTCCTTCTTTACTCCTTTCTTTCCTTTTAATTCCCTTACATATTCATCCACCTCATCCTTCTCTGTTGTTTCGGTGGTGTGAGTTTGTTCTCTTCGGGAGGCTCAAGGGAGCAGTTTGTCTCGGTTAGGGCAGGGGTGGTTGGAATGGTTTTTGGTGTTGCATCCAACTTTGTGACAGATAAAACATCTGTTTTCACACATATGGCATGCTCGTTCGGTGGGAGATAATCTGATTGCATCGACATCCATCACATTTGGATCTCTGGTTCTTCCTGGAGCAATGTATTTTCTTTCCCTGATATCTTTAGCTCTTTGTATTGCTCTGAAGGTTTCTCTTGCTCGATCAATCCATGCATCCGGGGTTTCTGGTTCCTTTCCGGAGAAGGTGATGTGTTCCATCAGATCTGGATGGAGTCCTGCTGTGATAATTTCGCATTTTGTTCCTTCAGAGACATCTTTGGCTCTTGCTACAAGGAGTCAGTATTGGGAGATGAAATGTTCCAGTTGTTTGAGGGTAGGGTGTCGGTTAGCAGGCATTGCTAGTTTTCTCAGTTCCCTTTGTGCTTCCTTTTCTCCGTCCTTTGAGAAGAAAGTTTCTCGTACTTCTTTTATGAAGGAAGCCCAACTTTGTTGTTCCACCGGGATCATTTTAGCCATCATTTGTTCATAGTAGGATTCTGTGAATGATAGTCCTAGCCCCTTGCTCATTTTGTTTAGAGCAGTAGCAATTTTTGCATCTTCCGTATAGATGCCTGGGTTCATTTCGTAGTAGGCCATCATGGCCGCTGTCCAGCATTTGGCATGTTCAGATTTTCCACTGAAGTCGTCAGGGAGGCCTGCCTTGAGTTCACTAGTACGTACTCGTGAGTCGGTCATTTCAATATCTGGGTTGATGGAGGGGAGGGGGGAGGGGATGCGGAATCTTCCTTGGCTGGTGGATTCCCTGCGAGGTCGAGCAGGGAAGGAGGAAGGGGATGGTCGGGCGGGAAGTCATGCGGATGAAGCTTGGGGAGTGGCAGGGTCTAGGAGGTATCGATCTGGGAGATGTCTTCCTTGCTCTTCAAGGAGTCTCTTTGCTAATCCAGTTGAGATGACGCCTTCATCTAATCACTGGATGATTTGATCTGGTGAGATCCTTGGTGCAGTAATGGTGGGCAATTCTTGTTTTGTTGTAGTTCGATCTTGTCGGAACTACTCTCTTCTTCCTCTGATGAGGCAGAGTCCATCCTTGGATCTCTGTATGATTGGTCCTCGTCGGAGCACAGGGGGAGCCGATAGGAAATGGTGGGCGATAGTGCGTGGTAGCAAAGTCGAAGGTTTCAGCTAGATCTTTTGTTACAAGTATCGAAAGGATGAGTGTTACTCAATCCTGACCGACACCTGACTGATGTCTGACCGACAGGGTCGGGAGCAATAATGATACTTGTGTGGGGAACGCTAGTGATTCCTTGCACAAGGATAGCGAGCACTCAAGTGCAGCTCGACGACACAAGGAGAGAGTGAGTCTGAGTTAAAGAGGTTGTCCGTCTCACACTAGAGCGATCCCTTGGGCAAGAAATAGGCTTGTTAAGCGTAGATCTAGCTAAGGAGCTATAGTACATGCAGCTAGGTATTTATACTGGGGATTGGGGCAGTGTAAGCCCGGAAGTGGAGTAGCTGTCCATAGATAACAAGAATAGGTGGAATGGAAGGCATAGCCCTTATTGACACGAGGGAGATAAGTAAAAGTACATAAATGGTACAAACCAAATATGGTGCATCTAGAAGTGCTGGTCCCAGTTAAGGGGGTGAATGAGAAGGTCATTGGTGTAAGGGATAACTACTAGCTCCTCCACTTCTAAGGCGGTGTTGAGCCTGGCGATGAGCATAGGAAAAACCGTATCAGTACCGACTCACACTCTTGCATGTCCTCGAGCTACACTTGAGTGCTCGCTGAACTTGTGCAAGAAAACCCTAGTGTTCCCCATACAAGTATCCCCATTGCACCCGACTCTGTCAGTCAGACGTCAGTCAGGAATTACCTCTTTAGGTACTACCCCTGTCGGTCAGGCGTCGGTCAGGTCTGAGTAACACTTGACCTTCTGATACTTGTAACAAAAGATCTAGCTGATACCTTCAACCTTGCTACCACACACCGTCGCCCACCATTTCTTATTGACTCCCTCCGTCCTCCGACAAGGAACGACCATACAGAGATCCTAGGACGGACTCTGCCTCATCTGAGGAAGAAAGTAGTTCCGACGAGATCAAACTGCAACAGGAACAAGAACTGCCCACCATTACCACACCAATGATCTCCCCGGATCAAATCATCCAGCGATTAGACAAAGGCGTCATCTCAACTGGATTAGCAAAGAGACTCCTTGAAGAACAAGGAAGACATCTCCCAGATCGATATCTCCTAGATCCTGCCACCCCCCAAGCCTCATCAGCATGACTCCCAGCCAGACCATCCCCTTCCACCTTCCCTGCTCGCCCTTGCAGAGAATCCATCAATCAAGGAAGATTCCACATCCCCTCTCCCCTCCCTCCCCTTGACCCCGATATCGAAATGACCGACTCACAAACTCGTACCAGTGAGCTCAAATCAGGCCTCCCTGACGACTTCAGTGGAAAGCCAGAACATGCCAAATGGTGGACAGCGGCCATGACGGCCTACTATGAAATGAATCCCAGCATATACACAGAAGATGCCAAAATCGCTACTACTCTAAACAAAATGAGCAAGGGGCTAGGATTATCGTTCACAGAATCATACTATGAACGAATGATGGCAAAAATGATTCCGGTGGATCAACAAAGTTGGACTTCCTTTGTCAAGGAAGTACGAGATACCTTCTTCTCTAACGACGGAGAGAAGGAAGCTCAATGAGAACTAAGGAAACTAGCAATGCCTTCCAGCCAACATCCCACCCTTGAACAACTGGAGCACTTTATCTCCCAATATCAACTCCTTGTAGCAAGAGCTAAGGACATTTCAGAAGGAACCAAATGCGAAATCATTCCGGCAGGACTCCATCCCGACCTTATGGAATGTATCACCTTCTCTGGGAAAGAACCAGAAACCCCAGACGCATGGATCGATCATGCCAGGGAAACCTTCCAAGCTATCCAACGAGCCAAGGACATTAGGGAAAGAAAATACATTGCCCCAGGAAGAACCAGAGACTCCAATGCAATGGACGTCGACACAATCAAACCATCCTCCACTGACCGAGCACACCATATGCATGAAAACAGATGTTTCATCTGTCACAAAGTAGGATGTAACACCAGAAACCACCCTAACCACCCCCACCCCAACCGAGATAAACCACTCCCTCGAACTCCTCAATGAGAACAAACTCGGACCACAGAAACAGTGGAGAAAGACAAAGTGGACGAGTATGTAAAGGAATTAAAAGGAAGGAAAGGGGTCAAGAAGGACAAAGTTCTTAGGGTACTCAAGGAATGCTTCACAGACGAAGAAGAAACTATCGCCCAACTCACCACTAAGGGTTTTTAGACAGGGAACCTGCCACAGCGTCAGAAACCCCAGAACATCTCTCTGTACTTGTATCCTCCGAACAAAGATCAATAACCATTCCAGTTTCGATCAATGTTCCAGAGAGAGAAACCGCTGAAACCGTAGAAGCCCTCGTAGACTGTGGAGCGACTGGGAATTTCATCAGCAAAAAGATCACAAGGAAATTCTCCTTTCCCCTCATCCCCCTCAAAAAACCTCAACAAGCTGTTACGATTTCCTTTGTTTGTCTCTATTTTGTTTTACGATCAGACTTATTTCCTTTTGGCCGAAGCCTCACCACTGGCCTTCGGCCTACGTCTTCGTATGTTTCCCTCATATGTAATCATGCTTACACTTGTTTCCGATGCCATCGCCTTGATGTCATCTGTATTACTCACCCTTCAGATGACACGTCCCTTGACAGTCATTTTCGCTTATGCATCGTCCGATGACATCGCATCGTATGATTATTTTACCATTGGTCGATTCCTTTTATATACTCATCGAACCGGCCCTCAATGGCCTTTTCTCTTCGTATATAAACTGGCCTGTTGCCGCTCATGTACTTTAACTTGTTTCTCCCTTGTACTTCCTTGCGAATACAAGACTACTTGTTCTCCACCACTCTCTTTCGGTGTGATCCTCGTCCCACCCTTGCTTGTCAAGGGCAGTCCCTCGGATCCTACGTCGACTCTTTGTCGGCCAGATCAACTCCTTGGTCGACTCGTCGACACTCCTCGTGTTTCTGTCCAACAAGGGCTATGCTCCGACCTACCCGGTCGAAGTGTAACAAAAGAAACAAGTTTCTTGATCGCGGTGAGTACTACTCTCAGCTGCCCCCATCACCATTGATCCCCCATACCCAATGGGTCCCTCGAGGGCTATCGCTCGCCAGCGTAGCCAACAACTCCTAGAGTTGATGCGCACTCCATCTGGAGCAGAGCCGACTATCTTCTCATCACAGTCACCGATCACTCCAACCGGAGCAGATCCAACTTCATCTCGTACCCCTGGACAACGTATCACCAACTGGATAAGAAGGGATACAATCATCAACTCCTCTGGTCCTTTAGACTCTGATTCTGAGGACATACCCACTGATCCTGACAAACCTATCGTCGAAGAAACTCCTGAGGCACATGATCTTTCATCGCACCTATCCTTTGCGCTCTCCATCCTGAGAGAACCAACGCCGCCTAGTCCACCCCTTCAGCCACAGCCAGGACGACTTTTTGGAACCCCACTAGCAAACCCTAGACCCAGACCACCTATGTCTTCCTCAAAACCCACTGAACTCCATCTCGGCACCCCCGCTGAATACGACGGAACCCCCGGCAATGCAATCTGATGGTTGCGCACCATTCAGATGTACCTGGCCATCAACCAGGACATCTACAACACCGAGACCAAGCAAATCGCTTATGCCCTCTCATATATGAAGAAGGGCACCGCCATCACATGGGCTGCTAACTTCAGCGAGTCCAAATTCTCGTCCCTCTCCGCAGGTGCATCTCTCTCTCTAGGGAAATGGGCCGACTTTGAAAAAGACTTCCAAGCTGTCTTCGAAAGCTCGCAAACCAAGAATGACACCCTCGCGTGGTGCAACAAAACGCGAATCTATGAGGATCGGCAGGGAAGATACAGTGAGCAACAAAACCGTTGCAATGCCTAACCCTAATGCAGTGCGTGAAGCGCACTGCAAGCACATGGACAAATCATGTTTTGATTTGGTGAAGACATATATTGTACATACTCTTGGCTACAACTTCGCCTCCAAGGTCATGTGATTTGGATCAGCAGTTCCCACAATATACCTTAATC
>JBBPKG010000584.1:0-17221 GCA_038089115.1 Fistulinella cinereoalba | reverse complement strand
GTGGATGCTAAAATGTGGATGAATTGAATGGAATGAGAATTTTAGCATACACATATGCTAAAAATGATAAAATTCAACAATAATATAGCAAAAAATACATAATGAAATAAATAAATCACCTTTGTTTTCTTCTATTTTAAAAGATAACATTAAATTTAGCTTAAAAATCGAATTTAGCAGTAATTTAACTGACTTTGCTGCTTTGTTTACCCTTATTTGTTGGCATTTTTTCAAAACAAATAACAGAATATTCCCAAATAGAAAGGCAGTGGTTCAAGTTTGAGTTGCACTTTCTATTTGTGCACTATTTTCAAAGTATATATAGTATACACATACAAATATTGTTCAATATTTGTATTGCTCCAAATCAAGGCCTATCTAAAATGTTGACTTGCTTACATAATCAGAATGCATAAATGAGCTAATATGCAAGTTTCATGATGAAATGTTAGCATACATGTATGCTAAAATGTTTTGAACATGGCTATAACATTGTGCTAAAATCTATGCTAAATGCTGAAAATTAACATATGTGTATGTTAATTTGGAGGGTGCAGGATGGAATGCATCCTGCATTGAGCTGGGTTTCACAAGGAGAGAAAGAACATCAAAGAAAAGGAAATCAGAGCACTATAAAGCATGCATTGAATCCTATTGAGCTAAAATTCATGCTAAATGCTAAAATTAACATACATGTATGCTAATTTGGAGTGTGCAGGATGGAAGGCATCCTGCATTAAGCTGAGATTTGCAAGAAAGAAGGAGAATGACAAAAGAAAAGAGATTGCAGCACTAATGACAGAAATTAACATACATGTATGCTACTTTTGAAACATGAGCATGACATTTGGCTGAAATCCATGCTAAATGCAGAAATTAACATACATGTATGCTAATTTGGAGTGTGCAGGATGGAATGCATTCTGCATTAAGCTGGAATTCTCACCCAAAGAAAGGACATCAAATAAAAGAGACTCAGAGGCTTAAAAGCATGCATTGATCGTATTAGGCTGAAATCCAAGCTAAATGCTGACAATTAACATACATGTATGCTAATTTGGATGGAAGGCATCCTGCATGAAGGTAAGATTTGGAAAAAAGAAGAGATCACAGTGCTAAAAACAGACATGCATGCTACTTTTAGAAGGTAAATGATCACATTAAGCCGAAATCGATGCTAAACACAGAAATTAACAGACATGTATGCTAATTTGGAGCATGCAGGATGGAATGCATCCTGCGTTAAGCTGAGATTTGCAAGAAAGAAGAAAAAAGACAAAAAGAAGAGATGGAGATGCTAAAAACATAAATTAGCATACATGTACACTAAAAAGAACAGAAAACGACCACCATAACCACCATTTCCCCAAAATTTGCAGAATGCCCCATTCTGCATGGGTAATAGAGATAGTCTAGCATTTTTCCTGGGGGTTTTCAAACTGTACAAATTGATTGGGAATGGTCCCAGAACACCACAATGAGTCCCTGATTTGATTTAACACACCCTTCTTCAACGACCTTGTTTGATTTGTTTCTCAATAACCGGACCGCCAATTTGCATGATTAGGGGCTCAAAATGATCGCATTGATGCGCTCTATTTTATGGTATACATTGCCAGAAGATATATGTAAATTGATTTCGAAATAGAATTCCAAAATGACCATATAAATCGGGTCGAGGAGACGCAGGATTCGGGTCTACAGGAGCGCTCGCACTTCGAGACCTCGTATTCAACCCACCTTCTCGCAGAAGGGACACACTTCCATTGAGCGGGGGGGACCCTGACGTTCGAATCACGTCAGTCAATTACACGCCGCGAGTACGGCCTTGCAGCCCACTCTTTGGGATCAGCCCGGAGTTCGATCCATAGAACGGGGGTGGTGAAACGGGCACCGGTATTTGCCCACACATCGTAACGGACTTCACCGTTTCTCACTGACTTTCTTATCTTATCTTTTGATCTTATCTTATCCAGCAAGTTCCGGTTATCTTATCTTATCTCGGATAGATCCGAGATCCGACTATCTTATCTTCAGACTTCGAACCTGTGCCGCGTCTAGGCCGAGCCTAGCCCGCACAGCCATTACTTCTATTTCTCGAACATTCTTTATGACATCACGATGACATCACGACACTTACGCGTACACCCTACGACCTAGCCCTTGGCCCTGACCAATGGCGTTACGTTCTCATATGGTACGATATTTATTCCACCTATGGCCTTATGCCCTCGTATTTACGCACAGACCATGTGCCAAACATGTACATACATGCTCTCGAGTATATAAACTTGGGCTCCAACCTCGATGGCTCTCCATCTTGGTTGTCCCTTAACATCTACCTTCACAAGGGCCAACCAACTCTAGACTACTCTTGGTTTACCAGGACTAGTTTCTCATTAGCGAATACTCTCGACGAGCCTCTTTGCTTTTGGACATGCGACTCAAGTTCGGTCGCAACACGGACTTATTACATATCTTAGTAATTACTTATTACCGGTTACACGGTCTTAGTAATGTTCTTAATGGACCAAACCTTTTCTTACGCTTAGCTTACGCTTTTACCTACACCCGTGGGAGCGCTAGAACAATGGCGCAGCCCACTATAGATTTATCCTCCCACACCCGTGGAAAGATCATACAGAATAGAAGCTGTATGATCCGGAACACACATGTGAACATTACCAATCCTTACAATACAACGATTACATAGTTTTCATAATATCAGTCATGCTGAGTAAATTGGTCTCTGTCATGCACCAGATATTACGAATCAATTAGTTAGCATGAGTAATCATGCTTAGTTTGCTTACAAACACTAATTGCCTCTGGCATATATATACACACTAGCTGAAACTGATGAGGCATCAACGCCAAAAAGCACCTGTCTGCGTCTTACAGCAGGTCTTCTTTCAGCTAGCATACCTCATCATACGTACACTGTACCCCCCAAACCCCACCAGATGACGTGAGCGCGAGTGCGTGAAAACGCCTGTTCGTGTGCGCGAGCGCGCCAAGATCTGCAGTGGACCTCAACCGTCTCGAACACAGCGATCCACACCTCGTTCATGCGTATGGTGCGGCTGTGTACCGCCCCCCTCTGGCTCAAGTGGAACGTGCCACAACCTGGCTCAGAAGTGGCATGTCTCCATCGATGATTCTAGATACTAGATACAACGGGGTGCGGCCACTTCTACGGTCGGGAGAAAAACAGAGCGCCACTCGCCTTGAGCCTGTCAATTGCTTACGAAAGCACACATCCGAACGACTCCGGCAAGACTCCGAAGCTCCTTGAACGTCAGCACAACGTCCAACTTCAGGGCCTCTCATTTACCTCGAAGTACTGTAGGGACCAGGAAGTCATGAATAGAAGCTTTATTCGTGCGGCTCAATTCATTTCTTCAACGCCTCTGAACCTCCAGCAAGCCAGTGCGACCATATACCCGCCTCTTCCGTGAGTCTCTGGTAACGCGTCCGACGCATTGTGGGGCATGCCTATCAATGTGTTTTTCAGGCTGTATCGTAGATTGCTGCGAGCACACAGGAGACTCCCGCGCGAGATGCGTTCACTCGGCGATGCGTACGTCATGGATGGTAGGTCGTCCCGTCTGGCACGGAGCCCGGCTTCACTCACAGTTGGGGTGTCAGAGTTTCGCCGCCACCGGGAGGTCACCAATCCTGTTCATGTCATGGGTTTCCTGACTCAATGGAAGATGTACCTTGATCAACTACCTCACGACCCAACGGCGAAGAACTTCAAAAAACTGGATCCCACCTTGTTTGAAAAGGTTCCTTCTCGCGTGCATGTCTTACTCGGGGACACCGCTGACATGACGTCCTGTAGATGTCTGCAGAGCAGCTAGGGCAACTGTTCGAGTTGATGCATGCATCAAAGGATGTTTGGAAGCCCGTAAATGACGATGGATCTCATCCGGGGCGTGACAGTGCGTGATGGTATCTATCCATGAGCCTGTCTTTTCCTACGTTCGATATTGCTACGGGAGGTTTGATTGAGATGGCCCCCAGGTTCCCAAGCATCTTCGCTAGGGCTTGGGGATCAGCAGATACCATCGGCCCGTGACCCCACACGTGTGCATAGATTATCTGACCTATCATAGCATTGATATAAAAATGATCGAAAGTCGAGTTTTTCTGTATCAGCCATGTCTGTCGCATCCAACAACCAGCCGTATGCCGACCTCCCGCCTATCCTCTCCCAGCTATTTGAAGCCAAGGCACGCAAAGGTACACAAGTTCAGCCGTCATGCGCACATCCTCATTGCAGCTCCCTCTCAGGTCTGAGCTTTGAAAAATTGGCAGAAGTCATCGGAAAGGATGAGGTCTGGGTGGCCGCCGCTTTCTACGGCCAGGTGAGATCGACGCGCCGAGTCGAATCGCGGCGAAACCAACCTATCTTAGGCGAAGCTGTCCCCGGAGGACATCCAGGCACTCGCAGGCGCGCTGGACGTGCCCCAACAGCTGATCCAGAACGAGCTGGGTGCACACTGGTGGCCGAACCGCGGTCTAGGGCCCGTTCCTCCGACAGATCCTGTCATCTACCGTCTATATGAGGTGCGACCCTCCCTTGGTACCGGAACGCTGATCTCAATTTGATGGCGTGCAGAGCGTGCTGGTTTATGGACATCCCATCAAGGTGGTGTACATTGTTTTCGACCTACCCACTCTTTGACATCTATCGTATCATCCCAGGCTGTCATCCATGAAAAGGTATCGCATTCATGGGATGGTGGCGGCACCATTAACGTGGTCTCCCTTAGTTCGGCGACGGTATCATGTCGATGATCGACTGCAAGGTCAACGTGGCCAAGAAACCTGATCCAAAGGGCGATCGTGTAGTGCTCACATTCGAGTAAGCACGGGGTCACTTTTCGTTATCACAGGTGACAGATTGATCTCCACCAGCGGCAAATTCTTGCCTTATGCGAAGTGGTAAATATACAATATCTCTTGCCAATGTAACATCATGTGCATATCGATCCCAACCAATCATGAATTCATCGAGTGTGATATTTCACTTCGGGCTAAGAAAGCCAAATATATATAACGGAGCTGAAGTCAGCCAAACCTTCATCTCCTACGACGTTCTTCATCCTCCAATGTGGATTTCGTCTTCCCAACGATGCTCTGGTATAATGGCGGGCCATTGTACCACCTCGGCTGGTCCGGAGCCAGCCCAGCCTCCTCTTTCCGCGCCAGATTTCGTTCCGCCGCATACTTTTCTGCCGTCCTCTGAGAGAGGTGCATGTGCCCGAAAAACCGTTCCAGAAACCTCCAAGACCTCTCAGTCGCAGACCCATCCAAAGCCGCACATGACGTCCTCCGTAAGCATCACAACCACCAAGCTCCACAAGCGACTTGACGACCGTCAGCTACATTCTGAATCCATCGGGGCCGGTTATGATGCCGACGGGGACGGGAATACGGGCACGCATACTGGCGCTCACGCTGAGGCTCCGACGAGGGTGACGAGACTTGGGGTGCGCCGCCCCGCGTTTCTTCGGATCGACACACGGCAGCACAGACGTGCCGCAAGCATGCTCGCTGTGCGATATCCGCTAAGCCCGAGCCCTGATTATGCAGGTCTCCACATACGCACACAGCCTTCCGTCTGGTACCGCAGGGAGATGCCGAAGAAGCTCAACCCGTTCCCGTCCATCGGCAGTCTGAGACGAAAACCTAGCTCCAGACCGAAGACAGCAACCACTACGGACGTGGTCGCCAACATGGATGGCAAGGCAGCTATCGTCGCGACCGCTGAAATGTATGAGTTTGTAAGGGGGCGCGGGCGGCGGAGGCCCGGGGCAGCAAAGCCCGTCGGTCTTGGGATTGGTTTCTCAGAGAACCATCCACTGCGGAGCCGGGCGTTCAGCATGCCTGTGACGCCGGTCTCCCCAGGTGCGGCTGCCGAATGGGAATGGGAGGACGAAGAGGAGGATGATGGAGAGGAAAGGGTGCCAGACGAGTGGGCCTACACAACCTCGCAGAAGTCAAACGCAAAGATGGCCCCGACACCGGTTCAAAGGGGTACCAAGTTGTCGTACGTGTTTCCTTCCATCAAATACTTTTCTAATGACGCAGCGATAATTTGCGACAGCAGCGATAATGATGCCAATTGGAACTTGATCGTAAGGAGTCGCAATCGGCTTACGGACGTGATTCTAGCACAGGAGGAAGAGGGTGCAACAGGCCGCACGAGCGCTCATTAAGGGCCGAAGAGCTTTGATATCACTCCGAGACCATTATGTTCCCTAGCCTTGTTTGTTAAATGTAACAGGTTTGACGACGGCATACGAACTGGAAGCTAGTATTGCCGCAAGACTTCAGAAACTTGTCCTTCCTCTGAAGCTTTCTCACTCGCGGATCGCACAATCCTTCAAAGCTGATATATGTTTTTGTACACGTATGACGGGTTTAGAATATTGTTACCGAGAGCAGTTTGATGGTGGGTGTCCACTGGTATGTCCGCAGGGTGTTGTATTTGTAGCACTGCGTTTAAATCAGCGCTCTGGAAGAAAATCAAGGATAAAAAAACTGACGAATACTGCTATGCCACTTTGAAACTGACTATAAGCCTAGTATGAACAAGTTAGACCCTGTTTCACCTTGGAGATCGGTACAGATCAAACCGAACCACCAAGACAAACGATGTTAGTGGCGGGAAACGAAACGCTCATGGTGGCATCCCCGTGGCAGTTTCGTCCTGGCTCATGGCAGTCCCAGCATCCTTTCCAAGGAAAAGAGCGAATGGTAACAGGGACCACGACTCACAAAGAGGAAGTAACAATATTATTCAAGACTCCTCCGTCACAATTCGATTGTCTCCTTGGCCTTGAACTTCTTATTCGACCGATCTGCGGAACGGAAGCAAAACTGGCTCCCGTATAAGAGGAACTCGATGTGGGGTTTGTCGAGGACTGTCCATGACGCTTCTGGACCACCTTGGCCTTCTTCTTGTCCCACCCGTAGAGTTTGCGTGGCATCCGGCTCGGTGGTCGGTGGAGCAAGGGCAGAGTAGAGCGGTACGGCGAGGGCGAAGATCGAGTTTTGCTTCGGAATCACTGTGGGAATGATTATACGAGAAGAAAGGCATGATTAACGGTTCAAAACGTACGCTTTAACCGATTTTTTGAGGTGATAAGCTTGACTGCGTTTTCCGTTTCGTGAACCACAATTCCAGAGAGATGGACAAGACAAGGATTACGACTTTGGCGGACTAGGGCGGGAAAGTATGCGGGAGGATTCAGATACACTTGGCACTCACCTGTGATCAACGCCCCATGTAGATCAGCCTTGACGAGTTTGGCGTGCATGGAAGACGTGCTGGGCATTTTGCTTTCATGTGACGACGAAGCGTCCGAAGCACACAGCCTTAGCAACTCTGACATATACCCCATCCAGAGCCGATGCAGGGGTAAGAACGACTCGAATCTATTTGCAACACAAGGATGTCAGTTGAGGTACGTCATTAAGTGGGGCGTCTGCAACACACGTGCGCCTACCTGGTCGCATTTTCTTCTAGCTTCCAGAGCCCTTTGCACTCCATTTCATTTCGCCTTAATGGTGCGAGTTTCTTGCGGCCTTTTTCTGCCTGTTTTCGAGCCTGTTTGGCGGCTCTTTCTCTCTTGGCTCGACTCTCCCGGGCAGGGTTTTCGAGGACTATGTGGCGGTCCTTGACACGGCCATCATATATCCCAGCGGGGTCAGACGCTAGTGTCAGTGTCTGTTGGATATATGTCGGCGTAAAAGGCGCGTCTATGGTCAGCTTTAGACGTTGATTCTAGCTATTGTTGAGCATTTGCTTTTTGATAAGGCGCCTGAGTTTATACGGACCTTTCCATTGATGATAGGTCTGTAGAGGTCAATTGTTTCTTTCCGACTCGCAGTCATCAGAAAAGATCGTGTGATAAGACTGAAAGCAGGCTACTCCGGTTGCCAGTAGGAGTCAAGGAGACAGGTCACGTGTAGACAGCGCACAACCAGCAAACGAAATCCAAGATTCAAATGAACCAAATGAACCATCATGCTAAGATTCTATCAATCCCTTAAGTAATAAAAAACCAACGCCGTTCCCAAGCAACTATTGCAGGCCTGATTCTATCGCGCTTGATGATGAGCATAAACTGAATGCCACTTTTCCAGTTATAACGATGCCTCTCACCTGGCGCCAGACTCAGCACTGGAACCCCGGTCGACCAAGAGTCGGGGTAAAGCGCATTATTAGCGAATAACTAACGGTTGGTGAAGAGATCAGGAAGGTCACTCATGTCCAAGAGGTTCACCCCAGCCTCCTCAAGCTCAGCCTCGACTTCAGCCTCGACCACGTGCGCCTTGGTAACGCTACCGCCATTCCAGATTTCATTGCGATCCAGGGTAGCATGGGCGCCTCTGATTACAATCACCTCGTTCCCTCTGTCAAGGGCAGCACTACACGTCGCGCGAATGCCATAGTCGCTCTGGATGCCAACCACGATGACTTCCGCATTTGCTGGGACCAGTTCCCCAAGCCGAGTGCCAGCAAACGCATTGCTTTTCTTCTTGTCGACGATGGGTTCATGCGGGAGTGGTGGAAAGAAAAGTTGCCAGCCAGGCGTGCCCGGTTTGTCTGGTTCATTTGGTTCGCCGCTGTTACGAACGTGTATGATTCGGGGTGCATGCTTTTCTGAGCGTGCTTGGGAGAGAATACTCTCGATGTTTTGACGGAGGACGCGTGCTGCGGGCACGCCGCCATATTCGGGGTCTCTCAACGAGTTCACCTGGACATCTATAAGGAGGAGTATACGACAAGTGAGGCATGGTAAGTGTTGACTTAGAGACATGATGGAGAAAAGGAAAAGGATGAAAATAATGGCCCTCGGAAATAAGTATTGGAAGTAACATTGATCAGTAAATGGCGGTTAATTCTATTACCGTCAGCTCATACAATTGTTGAACCTATCCGAGTCCGATCCTTTAACTAGTAGCAAACACCTCCGCAAACTCCCCACTGGATGCCATCTCGGTAACCACATCCAGTCCTCCAACAAACTCCCCATTGACTATAAACTGGGGAAAAGTGGGCCAGTCATTCAATGTCTTTAATCCTACCGTTATCAAATAAGCGCACAAAGAATCGAAGGAGCCGCCAAGTATCACCTTGTCTAACCGCCTCGTCTTGGAGAATGTCAAAATGAGTAAATGCCACTTTCTGTTCTCGCAACAGGTTGACTGCCTTTCGCGAGAAGCCGCAACGAGGGCTATCGGGCTCCCCTTTCATAAACAGAACAACTGGGCTCTGCTGCATGATGCGACGCATGCGCGCCTCCAGATCTTCCTGCGTTTCTTCTTTGGGGTGGTCGAGAGAATTATTGAGTAGTTGTTCCCTGCCGAGATGCTTTGCCACCAGCTTCGTCACACTTTGTGCATCGGCGCCACTGACCCGATCAAGCAGAGTATGGCCCTTAAGACAGGTAGGTATCAAGTAATGGCTCTAGTGTCTGCGAGCTCAAAAATTTACCTGAAGAATGATAACAGTCGGAACAGCCTGGATGCCAAACGATTCCGATATATCCTCCTGTTCTTCCGCCTCCACCTATTCGACAGCACGACGGGGAAAATGAATTTGCATCAGTTGTAGAAATTAGGGGTGGTTTCTAGGGCGCCTCACTTGTAAGACCAACAATTCGGAGTGCTTGCTTGCGAGCTCGGTAACGACTTGGTTCATGACTGTGCACGGACCAGCCCATGGAGCCCAAAAGTTTATCAGAGAGACGCGCTTTAGATCGAGGGATAGGAGTTCTTTGAAATGCTCGGGAGAAGCGACAATGTGAAAGTTGGAGCTGGTCATCCTGCTCGGCGTACTAGTAACTCTGTGGACTGTTGAAGGTGAAATCTTGAAATTCCGGGGATTTCTGTATGGTCCTTGCGGGTGGGAGCCCTCCGGTAGACGGCGTAGAATACGTACAAGAGAGGGTCGCGCAAGCAAACGGTTGGGTTCGGGAACCTTCGAAGGTGGATTTCCAAAAATGACCAAAGGCGTGTCTTATCTGATTACCCGGATCACCTTACAGATTTCACCATAGGGTCCACTGATGATGTGTTATTTGCGTCATCTACCATTTCGCCTTCTGGCTTCCAGGGGGCACCCTTGGATGGTCCTGGATAAACCTTTGTTGGAAATGATGTCGTTGTATGTGTTGCATATCGTATTGTCATCTTTACCCGGGCCCACGTTGGCATGCATGGCTGCCAGCGGTGGAGATATCAATAATTTGGCGTGACCTCCAAGACTGAATCTACATTAAAGCACAGTATCGTCCTTCAAACATGTTTGACTTAGGAGACTCAGACTGGCCAGCCTCAGTTTTGGGGGCTCCTGAATCACCAGGTTGCTCTTGCAGAATTGCAGCCGCTGCCTGAGCCCACACTGGTGTTTTTTCTGGATTCAACATGGAGGGAGCTTGGCTCCTGAAAGGTATGTCGCTTTCAGCTTGATGTGTAACACGTGTTGGTAAGCTGAGGACTTATGTTTTTTGGTTCTATATGACAAGAATATCATTCACCCGATGGCCGGCTAGCTCAGTTGGTTAGAGCGTCGTGCTAATAACGCGAAGGTCCTGGGTTCGACCCCCATGCTGGCCAGTTATATTTTTTGGTGGCTGCACATCGGCATATTCTGTTCTCCTTAAGGTGCGGTCCAGGTGGGATCGGCGTTTTGCGTAGTTCGGTTCGTTCCCGGCGTGGCCAGTGGCCGGGGCCGCCACTGGCAGACTGTCAGACTTGCATATATATGTAGTCGCTCCGAGTCAGAGCTTGCGCAACTCCACTGTTGAACAAGAGCCCAAGTGACGGCTGTTAGCTCTCCACTTGACTGTATGTATCTCATGCTCACACACTTATTACTCATTCATGGCTGTCCCTCAGGCTTCTGGTATGTATTTCTCAATTCTCACTGTTTGGCCCAAGGTTGAATGTCGTCACGGCCCTTTCTTGTTCGACATAGTAGTATTTCAAGAACAAAATATGGGCCACCTGATACTGTGACTAACCTCTGCCTGTTAAATAAATCAAAGTGGGCTCTCCGGTGTCTGGAGGCTTCAAGTTTGGGTTGGGATGCAGATGGTGGCGCCAGCCGCGGAGCTAACATATGTCGGTCCGAACTTCCGGTAACTTCGTTTGCGTTCGCCTTGTGCACTGCGCAGCCTGAGACCAGTACGTTCGCCATTTCGCATCCGCCCATTTTCTTATCTTATTTCCTTTCGCTGGAAAGCTTCTGCTTTTGGCTCGCCCGGATATATGCACCCTCCGAGTTGCGTGCGGCATTTACTTCAATTACTTGGGGCCGGGGCTACACTGACATCCTATAGTAAGTCGAAGCCAAAGAGCTTATAATTAGAGTTCATTAAATAATCATTGTTCATGAGGGCCTGGGTTTGTCCGTTATTATTATTATTATTATTAAAAGTGGCCGTGATGCTACACGACGAGCATATCAGCCGACTGACCGGAGCCACTTTGGGCAGCAGCAGGGTCTACAATAATTCAATTGCCAGTGGCCCTTTTGCTTTTTCTTGTCTGTCCGCCCTGGCACGGACGGACCGGGAGCGGGGGCATCGTTGCCATTCGTTGGACGGTACGGTAGGATAACCATCTACCTGCTATCGATGATCGTAAGGCTGCTTGGTTCATTTGGCTCTTGTTAGGCATGGGCAGATGTGCTCGTTATTATGACGCCGGGATTTGCATGTTATATTTTCTTTATGCATGGCTTTGGCTGATGCGTTCCGAGGGACTTGCGGCGCCGCGCGGTATATTCGGAATGCAGGACCACAGTACACCGCAAGCGGCTCGAGGAGGTCCGTTGACGAACGAGCATGACTCCCGCGGCCAGTTGCCCCCCCAAAATATGGTGGCTCTCGGTGTAAGGGCGCGACTTGTGCAACGACAGCTGGGAGCACCGAACGGAAGAGAAGGGCTTTCATTAGCCTCGAGACCTCCAAGATGACGAGGGATTGTCGAAGAGGTCACCACGATGCCTGAACAAGCGGATTCGACAGAATGTTTGAGGGGTGACCTCGGGCATCATGATTTACCAGTGAACGGCGACACATTCATTGAAGCGATGCTGTTCAGTAATAGTACCGGGCTAACGAGGGAGGTAGGAAAAGGACAATAGATCAGGCCTGGAAATCGACTCGTGACATCACCTCAGCGCCGTGCCTAGGCTCGCAAGTCTACATGGCATGGGCGAGCCGAGCGCCAAGACCAACATGTCGAGGTCGGCTGCGTCACCGAGGCGCTGAAAGCGCTTCCGTCAAGTTCCCTATTCCAAAGAAGTCGAGTCAAGCGGCCTCGGGGCAGCACCAACGTTCGCAGATTTGTATGGGGAGGGTGTGCGGATGCAGAGGCCCACCGTCACTCGCGTCGCCGAGCCTAGGGCGTGCCTTGACATCCATTCGCTGGCTCGAGCATGCCTGAACGCCTCGAGGCTTACCCGAGCCTCTCTTCTACAGGCGATAGGAAGACGCATAGCACTCAGCGACTCGCATGGCTCTCAGACAATCAGGGCGGGAAAACGTCACCTTGCGCTGCCAAGGAAGCAAAAAAAAGCCCTCCGATCGAATCAATTTCAACCAAGCCACATCGCAAGCTACAGCAGTCCACCCCACTTGCATCCCCGAACACCGCCAAGACAGACGTACAGAGCGTGGCCACGGGTTCCACGGCATGAACAAGCTCTGACCACACACGTGCGACAGCTCCAAACCCTCGCGACAAACCACGCACGGCTGACGATGCGCCATCATATGTCGCGAGCCGCATCAGAGGGCGCGCCGGGTGTGGACCGTGCCTGCGCGGGGCGCAGACTCAGGCGACGGGCGGGGATGAATGTGATGGCGCGAACAGATGAAGGCACCTTTTGACACGACCGGGGCGGTGCGTCGCGTCAAAGTTGTACCGGATGGACGACACGTTCGCGTTGGGTGGCGCGCGACGGGCGGTGGACGGTCACATGGTGCCATGCGGTTCGGGTGTCGACCCTGGACGTGCGCGCCGTCATGGAGGGGGCAGGCGGAGTCCGACGGACCTGGGACCACTCACTCGGCGAGATGCTAGTGCGTTGTGCACGCGCGGATGTCGGAATAAACCTTTTTCTTTCCTTTCGCCGCTGGAACGTGTCCTGTGGCAGGTAGCATGAATAAGTCGACCCGGCGCTGCCGGTGTTTGCTGAGAGTGTCAGCCGAGGATGGCCCGTGAGCGAAGGGGGCCAGAATGGAGTAAGACGGGCATCTGAGCCCAGGAACGAATGCTGCTGCGTGCATGGATGTCGGGATCACTTTAACCCAACAAGCTGCACGCCCCGACCTGGCGGGTGTGGCTTTGCTGACCAGGCCCAGGTATCATATATCATTAGTCAATAGAGTGAATGCATTATGTATCATGGACGTCGCGAGGCACCAGGGCACTGGCGGTCACGACCGGGGAGTACGAGTACGAGAGTGAGTCATCCAGGAGCAATACAAGAAAATAGAACTGAATCAATAGGCGGCCGGGCGTTTGCCGGCCCGAGCACGCAGCCGTGCCTGGCGGTGGCACATCCCACGGAAAGCGTCAGATACATGTCCCGGTTCACCGTCTGTTCAAAACAAAAGGCACGAGGCCCTGGTCCCTGACACGTCCGGCAAGGAACTCGCTTCCCAGTACTCGGGGCACCTCGAACCTGAGGCGTCGAGCCAACGCATCTGCGATGTGGCTGTGCCCCGAGCAAGACGACCATCGCAGTGCGGTGCACCCGGAGAACGACATCAAAGGACGGACATGATCGTCACCGGCCGTCCAAACACCGGGCTCGCAACGCCCTCGCGGTACTCTCGGGCACTCTCCGCATTCCCTTCCAGGCTCGGCGCGATGGTCTATCGAAGACCCCACGCGGTCATAGAGGCACCTGATCTACCTCGACACGTTTCAAGCACTGTCACAGACTCCGTGCAACGTGTCGTCCTGGCTCTTTTGATTGGATCCACTCGCAAATTGGCACGGCACCCGGGCACTATGATGAAGATGATCGTGGGATGCAGGGGCTTATCAGCTTTATCGGATCACAGACGATCAGACGATAAAGTTGACCCACCACACGTGAGAGTGCCGCCGAGAGGCCACTCCAACGACGTCATTGTGAACATCGTTGAAACACCTTCGTTGTGCTTCGATTGTCGGGATACCCCGCCTCGACGGTGCGGTCTGAAACGCGACTCTCTGACGGCAGTCGAGTCCAGCGACCATATCCGATTGCCGAGGCCTGCCAGGCTGCCACCGTGATCGTCTGCGGCGCGGGCAAATCATATCTGACATCACGCCGCTAATCAGACGACTTGACAATGGAGGATGGTTGTCCACAGGCCCCACCATCCACCAACGCATTCTGTTTTTATCATTCTCGCTCCATATTGTACGCGCTCAGCTGACGCTTGTTCGGCACCGCTCAACGTACGCGTGGGTAACCTGGAGGCCGACGGCGACACCCGTCAGATAAGATGCCTGATGCGACATGTGGTATTCGGCGCGAGGGGGGATGGGTATCGTATCCCCGGATATCAGCACACAAAAAAAGGCTACATGATGACGCAATCCTTGATCTTCTTGCTTCGCCCGCCCGTCGCTTTCGGGCTTTCTTTCCGCTGTGCCTCCTCCGCCGCGCGACGTCTTTGCTCGGCGATCGCCTGTTGGCGGCGCATGTACGCCTCTCGCGCACGCTCGTCTTCCTCGGCTTGTAGCTGTGTCGCGAGCGCTCGACTGGGCGTGCGCGGGAGAGATGAGCACAGGGACACGAATAGACACCGGAGAGCGCTCACTCGGCTGGATCCGCCTCAGCAAAGATGCCGGCCTCCATCTCGAATCGCCGGAGCGCAGCCTCGGGCGTCTGTCCGGCGATGTCGCCGCCCACGGGGACAGCGCGCTGGAAATTGGAGTCGACAAAAGTAGACCAGCCGCCGTCGACGTCTTCAAGACGCTCCCAGACGATGGTGGGCTCGTGCAAAAAGACGTCGTCGGTGACAAGGGCGTACAAGGCCGCGTCTTGGGGTGCCGCGGGCTGCTCGGCGCTCGATGTCGGCTGAAGCTCGGTCTGGGGCGACTGCGAGGCGACCGCGTCTGAGACTGAGCCGAGGGATTTGTAGACGACGGAGAGATGGGCGTTTCGGAAGAGGGCGACGAGCGATCCGCGCTGGAGGGACGCGGCGAGCTGGAAGAGACCGTAATACGTCAGCTGAGACTTGGTGGCGTCCAAAAACTGCTGCGCAACGATTGCTGCGCGGGGAGTCAGTGGAATGGCCGGGACACGCTGGGGCGACTAACCATGCTCGACCTTGTGTCGGTCCTCGTCCGAGTAGGGGCCACGGGCGAGCGGAGCGCTGGAAGAGCCCAGACCGGAGTTCGAAGCCGCGATTGCGGTGCTGGTGTTGGTGCTAGCGCCACTCGGGCCCGGATCTTGGTCCAGCCCATCACTCAACAACTTTCCCCTGGTAATATAATCGGCATCTGCGATCAACGTCACTGCACTGTCGTAATCGCGAATGTGCGACATCACTTCTGCCTCGGGGCTCTCGGGGTCGACGACCCAGCCGTGTACGAGTTGGATGCCTGCCTGAGCAAAGAGGGCGAGTTCGCCAGCGTCGGAGGGGGAGAAGGCGGTAATGCTCGTGAAGCGAGGGTTCAAGTCAAGGCCCTCTGCTGAGGTAAGTGGCGGACGATGAACGGAAAAGGGACTCACTGGTGGTGGTGGGCATGATGGAGAGTGCGGCGGAGATGTCGATATCAGGACAGTTGGTGAGGAGGTACTCGCCGAGGAGCTGGGAAAGGAACTCGTAGGAGACGGTGGTGCGGTCATGGGGAAGGATCTCGATGTGGCCGCGGAGGATGAGGATGTTGCCTGTGGAGAGATGAAGGGGGAGACGGAGGAGGGGCACAGGGCTCACAGATGGCGATAAAGGAACATGGGCTGGGCTGGATGAGGCAGGGTGGTGTGCGGAGGAGGTGACTCACCCGTTGAAGTTCTGGGTGACGATCTTGAGGGACCTGTGTGCAAATGTGATCCGTTTGAGATGCCAAACGTCGGCCTGGGATACGTGGATGGGGGGAGGGCCGGCTGGTCGTTGTTCGGACATGGACGTGTGGTATTGGGCGATCTGGACGATATGGGTATTACATAATTTGGGGCCGGCTTGGCCCCATCAGGTGTGCGTGCCTGACGGTATCAGTACGGAGCTCGAAAAGAGGCGCTTGGCGGTCGTGTGCACGACAGGCACATCGACCCGCGTGTCTTTGGAATGAAGCAAAAAAAAAAGGCACGACACACGTCAGATGGCGCGCAGCGTTGTGGGAATACGATTGCGGTGGGAACGGTACAGAGGGGACAATAGGATGATACGAGATATGATAGGACGGAGGGAGCGCAAGGAGTTGGGCATAATTAACCAGCAGAAAGAGGAAAAACACTAAGAGTCAAAAGAATCCATCCATTGCAACTAGGGTAACACGGCGCCGCATCTAACACCACGAGGTGGTTACAAGGAATTTTCTCTGGACAGAACGAGACACTAGGCATGCGGTGAGGGCAGGGAGACGAGGGAGGCCAGAGATCGTACGGAATGTCGAGACTAGTTGTCCGGGTTGCCCCAGTTGCCGCGTGCGTCGACGGACTGGGGGGGCGTCAGAGAGAGCGGGAGCCGAGCGAGGGGGACATACGTCTCGTTTAGCGTCATCAGGGATGGCAGCCGCGAAGAGCGACGAAGCGGCGGAGAGGATAAAGCAGAGTGCAAGAGATACGCGCATGGTGTTCGTCAGGAGAGATTTGCGGGGGGGATGTTGAAATCCGGACGGGTTTTTATGTGTGAGGAAGGTGCCCTGAAAATAGGCCGAACGGATTTAGCGAGCTCGTTTGAAGTGTGTGTCGTAAGGGACATGACAGCGGCACATTGTGGGACAGCTGAGGCGGGGCATGTCAAGGGGGCGATGCCAGGGGTCACGTGGTTGGTCCGTGCACGCTGACGCGTTGTTGACTCGGATTATTTTTTTATTTAGAATAATTTAGTTGATGCGACCCGACTGTCATTATGGCTGCAGCGGCTGTATCCACCCTCGCCGCCTGTCCGCTCCGTCGCTCGACCCGACTCGCCAGCCACGCCCGCATAAAGCACCGCCGCCGTCGCACCCCCGAGCCCGAGCC